>PVHX01012625.1:0-58310 GCA_004024805.1 Geosciurus inauris
AGTGTTCTGAGTTTGGTAGAGGACTTCACAAGCAAAAGCCTCATGACTTGCTAAAACATTTTCATCACTGTGCTCCAATTATAGAAGTTCATAAAGGGAAAGGTAGCACAGTTCTGACGAAACTACAAGTTGTCAGGTTTAACAATATAACTCAAGAGTTAGAAATAATATTTAATAGCATGCTATGGGAAGCTGTGATACTAAAAAACTTTTCAAGGAGTGAAAAACTATTTCAGATAGCATTCATCTTCGTTTTGTTCTCATATTCCATAATAAGGGAGAGCTTTCTTATTAACTGTGTCAGAAATTCAATAGGTACTTTTAGAAGATATTGCTGTACTGACAAGCGAACCACTCAAACTCCATTATTGTCTGGATGCATGCTGTAGGAAACAGGAACAAGGCTATAAAATGGTGAAAGCATAATTCATAAACAAAATGCTCAGGAATTTAGAAAGACAAATCTCCCAATAACTAGAACAGTCTGACAAAGGCTGATATGAGATGTAAAGATAGATCAATTAGGAACAGTATTAAAAATAAGCAGAACTTTATCAGAAATAGGAAACATTTTCCTCAAGGGAAAACAATGGTAGTGGCGATCAACTTTGCATTGTAAAGAATCCCTGATATTATTCCCAGTTTGAGTGTGTATTTCATTGATCCTTTGCTTTCTGACACTTCTATATATGAATCTGCCTTTTATGTACAAAGTACAAAGGATCACTGAATATATCTTAAGGGAATAGGAATGCCAATTACATTTGTAGCTAGAGTATTGGAGCTGAAGTATGAATACCAAGGTTTAAGAGCCTTTTTTCATGGAGGTTCAATAGGACATTTCTTTTACTATTCTCATATATTTATTTTTCACTTGCCCTAAGTTACAGAGCTCATAATAGCTCTCTTCTTTTTTTATTAAAAATAAAAGAATGGAGAGTGACTATGTCGTCACACAGAGAATGTTGTAAACTATTTTTAAAAATAAACAAATATATATAAAATATTAGTAAGTGCATTGCATATAACAAATACTGAACTACTTTAGACTAGTGTATTTTAAGTCTATGAAAATTTGTTTTAAATTATTATGTCAAGTTTCATGCCAATTAATCAATATTGAAGTGTAACCTTGATTAATTAAGATAAAATTATAGATGAATGGGAAGACTAGAAATTATTTTCTTAAAGTGGAAATCAGTAGGTATTTGTAGTATTCTAGTGCCTGTTGATTTTACTACTTTTTATTAAATAAAACTTAAAACATGTTTGATTTTCTTACTAGTTAAACATGTGAATAGAAAATTTAATAGATTTATTTACTCCCCCAGGTGGCTCCATCTCAAAACAGTTCAGTATAGGGTAAATTTAACAGTGATGCACCTCTCCTCAAAGCACACTTAGCCTCCTTATCTCTATAACTGATTCCTTCAAACTTCTTAAGTTTTCATGCAAAGTCAAGATGATGAAAGGTAAGGTGACATCAAGTGCTTTCTGGAAACCACTGTATCAATTACCTGACCTCCATATTCTATTCAACAATTTGTCTTTGGCAAGGCTATATGACTGTACAATGTTGTGGACAACGAGATTCATCTGCAATTGCTAATATGATCAACAATGCCATAAAAAATTAACTGAGCTGATATTTTTTATAGTATCAGAAGAGACTATAAAACCATGTAGAAGCTTTAGGGTAGCTGAAGACAGAAAATCCGTGCTGTAGCATAATTGATATGGCAAGACAAACAAAACTTTCCATTGAAAATATTATATTAATTCTGTAACTTTATTATGTTTTAAATATGATTTATAATAAAATATATTTTAATTGGAAGGAGAAACATAGTAAGAGAGGTTCAGACAGCTCAAGTCATAATGCTTTGTACATAACATATAGTCTGAATAAATTAAACATTTTCTATTGATGGCATTGTTTCAACTCTAGTTCTTACCTGCCAACATATAAATGGCAATGTCCCAAGTTACAGATAGATAGGTAAAATAGTAGTGTATCCAGAAAATCATGATTATAAATTAGTAGTATTCCTAACTAAAAGTCACTTAATTTCAAAAAATAGTCAAGGAAGAAATAGCTTAAGCTCTAAAATAAACCAAACAATAAGATTAGGAGTGGAGATGTACATTTGGGATTGTTGCATTTTACTACAAGACACCACTAATATTTTACTTAAAAATTAGAATAATGAATAGAAAAATTTTGGAGTTAAGTAAGTTAAAAAGACCATTAGTATTTTTACATCAAATATAAGATTTATTAAAATGACAGGGTGCTCACTTTGACAGCATATGTACTAAATTTGGAACAATATAGAGAAGATGAGTATGGTCCCTGTACAAGGCTGTCATGCAAATTCACAAATAATTTCATATTAACAAATATAAAAAATGTAAAATAAATAAGAAAATAAAATGTCACAGAAATATCCACCCACTCTAGAAATCAAGTGTGTATGGATATTATGCAAATTATTATTTTACAAAAGTTAGCAATCTTATTATATTAATTTGCAAAACTGTCATTTCTGTAAACTGATTTTAATTACTTATACACTGAAGTGAGCTTAATATCTTGACTTTTGATTCTTTATTCTTCAGGAAATAATTTTACCACAGTTTACAAATAAAAATGAAACTAACACCAATTTTTAAAATGATATATAAAAATAATTTAAACTAATTCCAAAATCAGTAGCACACAGGAAATAATTAAGATCAGAACTAAAATTAATGAAATTGAGAATAAAAATATATATATAGGATCAAAGCAGCAAAGAGTTGATTTGATAAATCCTTAGCCAAACTAACTAAAAGACAGAAAAATCTAAACCAAGAAAATTAGAGATGAATAAAGAGATATTACCACAGACACTTCTTAAATCCAGAGGATCATTAGAAACTGTTTTGTAAATTTATATTCCAATAACCTGAGGAATCTAGAAGATATTGATGAATTTCTAGACAAATCTAACCTACCCAAATTGAACCATGAGGTTATAGAAAATCTAAACAGATCAATATCAAACAATGAAAAGAAGCAGCAATTAAAAACATTGCAACAAAGAAAAGCCCAGGTCTAGATGGATTCTCAGCGGAGTTCTGCCAGATCTTCAAAGAACTAATGTTGCCAGGTGTGATGACAGACTTGTAATCCCAGCAGCTTGGAACAGCTAAGACAGGAGTATCACAAGTTTGAGGCCAGCCTCAGCAATTTAATGAGGCCACAAGCAACTTAGTGAGATCCTGTCTCAAAAATAAGTAAGTAAGTAAGTAAATAAATAAATAAATAAATAAGCAAGCTGGTGATGTAGCTCCATGGTAATGACAATCCTTTTCAAATTATTCCCACAAAATAGAAATGGACAGAACACAAATTGATTGTATCAAGCCCACATTACCCTGATACCAAAACCAGACAAAGACACATGCAGGAAACAAAACTATAGACCAATATATCTTATGAAAATAGATGTGATAAAAAAAATGTTTTAATCCATGGGATGAAACCCACAATGATCAGTTGTATTTCATCACAGAGATACAAGGCAGGTTCAACACATATGCAAATCAATAAATATAGGTCATCTCATAATAAAATTAATAATAAGAATCACCTGATCATCTCAATAGATGTAAAAAATGCCTTGGATAAAACCTAGCTTCCAGTCATGTTAAAAATACTGGATAAATTAGGCATAGGAAGAAGTTACTTCAACATTGTAATGGCCATATACAACAAATCCAAGGCCAGCATTATACTGTACAGAGAAAAACTGAAAGCATTTCCCCCAAAGTCAGAAATAAGTCAAAGATGTCACTTTTACCACTCCTATTCAATATAGTTCTTAAAACTCAAGCCAGAAAAATCAAGCAAGAAAAGAAAATTAAAAGGATATAAATAGAAAAAGAAGTCAAATTATCTCTGTTTGCTGATGACATGGTCCGATGTATAGAAGACACCCCTCCCCCAAAAAATAAACTTCACAAGATTTCTAGAACTGACTACAACATTATGAAATCTAATCATTTATTTAACATAGGAGCAATGGTTTATAATTGCAAATTTAGTGTTTCAGGTAACTTTTCTAGAACATAGCTACTGCAAATAATGAACATTTATTATATCTATACACTTGTTAACCTACAAAAGTAAAGAAATACATTTTTCAGGGACTTAGACAAAAAAGAAACTTAAAACCAGAATGGTAAGTAGACAATGAAGCTTTAACTATAGGCCCTATGCAATTCATTAACTCTGGCCTACGATAAACAAGAAATAAATTTCAAAGATCCATGCTTTCATAGATGATGACACTGAATCCTAGATCTTTATATTAATACTACAAATCTCCTGGATCATCCGGAAGCAGTAAAAGCAAAACTTCACATTCCAATAAAAACTCAAACATTCCCACAAGTGCAGCTAAATAAATAAACTTTAATTTTAAACACAAGGAAACATGAAACAATTCACTATAACTAAAAATAAGAAGAAAAACATGAGCAGTAGAAATATAAAGACATATAAAAATAATATATATCTTAAATGAGCATAATTATTACAGAAAAAAATTAGAATATGATTGAGCATGAGTATGGCTTTAAAAAGAAAGCTGAATTCTTAAAAATGTAAGACTGAAATTGAAAATGTGGTGGTAATATTCAGAATTCCAAAAAAAAAAAAACATTGAAAAATTATTTTTGAATTAAAAAATAATTAAAGAAAATATAAAGGGAGAACATGGTTTTCCATGGTTGAGAAACATGGAGGCTAGAAACCTTATATTCTATCATTTGTCCAAATAGAATATTAAAAAGGAGAAAAAACAAACTAGAGGTAATATTTCAAAAGACAATCACTTAGAATATTTTTAAATGTATGAAAGTCATGGATTCTCATATTTTAAGTACAACAAATTGAAGAATAATGAAAACTATGGTACCTCCCAACATTAAAACCACGTCTAGATACTTATTAAATGTAAACTTATAAAACCCTAATGAGAAAAAAAGTTCTTGAATGTCACCAGAGATTAAAAGACATTATCCATAAAATAGCACTAAATAAGTTCAAAAGTCGATTCTTAAGAACAACAACAACAAAAAAAGATGATCAAGAAATAAAAATTAGCTGGGTGCAGTGGCACACTCCTGTAATCCCAGAGGCTTGGGAGGCTGAGACAGGAGGATCACGAGTTCAAAGCCAGCCTCAGCAATGGCGAGGAGCTAAGCAACTCAGTGAGAACTTGTTTCTAAATAAAACACAAAAAAGTGCTGGAGATGTGGCTCAGTGGTTGAGTGCCCCTGAATTCAATCCCCAGAACATCCCCCCCTGAAAAAAAAAAAAAAAAAACAAATAAAAATTATATAGAGGGGCTGGGATTGTAGCTCAGCGGTAGAGCGCTCGCCTCGCATGCGTGAGGCCCTGGGTTCGATCCTCAGCACCACATACAAAGCAATAAAATAAAGACATTGTGTCCATCCACAACTAGAAAAAAAAATTATATAGAGTCATAACAAGTTCTATTGGAAATATTCTAAAAAAAGGGCAAACCAGTCAATGTGAATCTGGTAGAACTAACTTAATAAATATGAAAGACAGTGGAGATACTTCAAAATTTATAAAAGTTAAACATTACTGTAGAAGACCAATTTATTTGTTTATTTATTTTTTGGTACTGGAGATTGAACTCAGGGGCACTTGACCACTGAGCCACATCACCAGTACTATTTTGTGTTTTATGTAGAGACCCGGTCTCAGTGAGTTGCTTAGCGCCTCGCTTTTGCTCAGGCTGGCTTTGAACTCACAATTCTCCTGTCTCAGCCTCCTTAAGTGCTGGGATTACAGGTTTGTGCCACTGCTCCTGGCTTAGAAGACCAATTTATTAACAATGCATAGTTCAAACAATTTTAAACCTAATAATGAAATCCTAAAAGTAATTTTAAAATATAAGGAAAAATATTAGCTTACAATTTAGAGTGACAAATTGTAAGGAGCATATGCCATAGGCGTGCTAGGACATGGTGGGACTCAGTAAGTTGCTGGCTATGAGGAACAGCAGCCATTGTCATGCTTATGCCTGTTTACAGTCAATAAGGAGCTATAAGGGGCACTAGCCATGCTTAGCAATGACTGAGTACAATTGATAGGGAGCACAGCTCCAAGGACATGCACAAAGCACTTGCCTGGTTGCAATTACATCATCTCACTGGACATAACCAACGGACATTGACTTTCACTGGGTATAATCAATCACCAAAGTACACCATCAATTTGGAACTGTATTTAAACTGCTTGTCCTGCCACAAAGAGGGTTTTGCTCCAATACGATTGTATGGTTGTAGTGTTCAATTGCTTTAGGATAGTGTGACTTGCTTATAGTGTTTAATTAGTATGCATTGAATGCTAGTTGGGGTGTTCCAGCACACCCAACACTTTTGCATTGTTTATATTTGATGATTGGTGTGATCGAATATATGCTTGCATTTAAAGACCATCCACCTCCAAGTTATTATTATTAGTGTCACTCGTGACTCAAATTCACTATATCTCTTAGATATTTCAACACATTTGCATACTCATGTGTGTATTAAGGAAAAACATAGTAAGAATAGGGATTTTTTAGGTGTTAAAATTTACTACTGGCATCCAGTTAACTTTTGCATATAGGTGAAACTTTGTACCCAATTAACTTTTCAAAGTGCGAGTAGACTACAGAATCTGAAAGTAAATGCAAGAAAATCCATCTGGCAGATAAGCTCACCTGCTCCCATGACCCCTGCGTATACTGGATGCTGAGCACAGGCCACTAACAGTGAGAAGTCTGCACCTAGAGTTAGCCTCCAAAAGACAGAAGCTCCGAAAGCTATGCTAAGAATTGATTAAGAGTATCATCTAATTTTTCTTCCAAATAAAATATCATCCAGATGTGTCTGATTGGCTGAGCCTATGTCACATTCCTTTGTCTCAATTATAGGATCTGGTTTCTGCCTGTAGGAAGCAGATTTCTATCAGAAGGTCACTCCTTTTCAATTTATTTTGGTGTTCCTACAGAGTGTCAGTATCCTATTGACAGTGTGTCTTGTGAAAAGGTTTTAATATTACAAAAAATACCATTATACATTATCTCATTTAAAGATTATGTAACTCTTGCATCTTTCCCAATGTCAAATTCTCATGTTTGTGGGTAGAGACAAGTTTTCTTTCCCCCAAAATAAATTTGCTTATGTTCCAGAGTAAAAGACAAGTTCTCTTTTGTGTCAGATGATGAGCGGAGCAGATGTATGCTTATATAAACTCTGAGATTCATAATTTCAGATTTTCACTCCTTGTGGTATTATTCCACTGAATTTGTAGGGGTCACCATATGCAGTATTGGGAATGAAAAAAAAACCATGAAAATGTTTCTCTGGATGTTGTTATTGCTGAGAGTTTGAAGATCTGACTTAAAGGATACACACATTGCAAGATGAGTAATATCTTAGATGATTCTCAGTTTCTGTCTGAAAGTTTCAGTTTCATAACAAGAACTTTGATGAAATTATGAAAAGTTATTAAAATCTAATATCCTAAGAAAGGGTATTAATATTACAAAAATATACTAGATTAAAAATCATTAGATGCACAGAAAAACATTTGACAAAATTACAGTGTATTATAAAAACTCTTACAAAACTATAAATGAAGATTAACTTTTGGAATAGATAAATGCCTCTACCAAATCCTTCACCACTCTAAGTTTTAAATCATTAGAATTCTCTTTAAAATATTGGAGAAAATTCACTACTTCTATTCAACTATGCTATCCTTATTCAAAAGTAATAACAGATTGGTAATTTAAAAGGATGAAGCAAGACTGTCATTACTTATGGAAAATGTGAATCTCTACTTAGATAATTCAATGTAATCTACAATTTAAATGTTGGAATAAATAAGGGAGCTTATTAATTTGACTGCATGTAAAATCAACTGGCAAAAGTCAATTTCACTGTCATATACCAGAAGCGATTAGAAAATGAAAATTCTAAAGAGTAACTTTCATAGAATAAACTGAAATTATAATATATACAGCAATCTATCTAAATTGCATAAGAACAATGTTGAGAAATTATAAAAAGTTAGTTATAGATACTTAAATATTGTTATAATTAAATTATTTATGGAGAAAAATACTAATTTTCTAAAATTTGATTTCTAAAATTTGAAAATTTAGTTAAAATGACATGAGGAGAAGCTTACAAAGTTAATTTGAAAATTCATTTGGAAAAGCAAAACAATAGTAATAGGCAAGAATATTTTGAGTGAAAGAGTTGTGTGGAGCCAGGCATGGTGGCTCTCGCTTGTAATCCCAGCACTTTGGGAGGCTGAGACAGGAGAATCACAAGTTCAAAGCCAGCCTCATCAACGGCGAAGTGCTAAGCAACTCAAAGAGACCCTGTCTCTACACAAAACACAAAATAGGTCTGGGGATGTGGCTCAGTGGTCGAGTGCCCCTGAGTTTAATCCCTGGTACCAAAAAAAAAAAGAGTTGTATGGGAAATCTTCTCTGATTGTAGATATATAATAAACCTCTTATTATTGAGTGAAATATTAATGCAAAATGAACAGTGGACCTATTAACAGAATATATGGTCTAGAGAGAGGTAGGTATATAAAAAAATGGGACATACAACAGATATATATTTACAAATTAATGAGAAAACAATAGACTATGTGCTGAGAAATGTAATCCACACTAGGGGAAAAAAGATTTTTATATGTATTATTTACAAAAATAAAGCAATTTCAGTTAGCTTGAAGTTTACATTTGTTCATTTATTATGCTAACAGGAGCCTTTTTGAGAATGATAGGTTTTGCTAACTTTGCTTCTAGAACAAAAGGTTTAAACTGAGATTAGATTAATGTGGGCAAATGGGACCGTAAGAATGGAAAGTGTCAAAAACTTCCTTATCCAAAAGAAAAACTTGATTAACAGCTTGTATGTTTATCCTCATTTACTACCTATATAAAGCTATGTTGCAGTTATTATAGTTTCCCTTATTTTCTGAAATAGGAAGTTTGCATTTGCAGTTGAGTCCTAAAGCTGGAAAGAAAATCATTGCTCTAAGAACATATCAGAGAATAATGCAGTTGAGAGTCCTAAGATTGCTGATCTTGATCTTTCTTATAAATTAGAAGGTTAAATATTCCCCTGAAGTGTGAAAATAACTATTGTTCAGCGAGTGCAAGATATACATAGTCCTATGAAAGAGGTAGTAAAAGAAAATTGAGAATGAGAAGCAACAAAAATCTTAGCTGTGATTGTTTATACATTTAAGCTATGTTAATATTATCAAGTGAGATAATTTCTTTAATGCTGAAGGACAAAATGCTGTAATTCTGTGTTTTAGTTTACTTTGGAAAGTACATTCAAGATAGCTAAAATAATTTATATATTACCTTTCTGTTATGCTTTTTTATCTTATCAGAAAATCATACTACAATATTAGAAGTAGAAGATCTATCATTTGTTTGAAGAATAGGGACCTCTTTCAAAAATACCGATTTCTAGATGGAATATTAATTCCTATAGCCTTTAAGTTTGTTTATGTGTATGATGAGTGAGAAATACTTAAATTTTTACTTGACAGCTTGTTGTTATATTCTAAAATTTATTCACCATCTAAATTGAATCAGGTCCTTCTATCTAAATAAAATTTCATTATTCATTGCATGAGTATTTATTAATTAGAATTTCAAAGCCTTCTCTCAGACACTGATGGAAAGATGTAAAAAAAAAAAAAAGAAGACAAAAGTCCTCATTCTTTTCAATTGTTGTAAAGGAGATTTCTAGCTAGAAAGAAAAGATTGCTTTTTTGATGATTGCTTGGATAAAATCAACATTATTTCCATTATAAAAATGAAGTGTTTTATTTAAAAGTGCATAAGATGTCTAAAAAATTGATGCTAATTAATCTCAGATAATTTGCATTCTTTGGAGAGAATAACATGATTGAACAGAATTATTTTTCTAAATACACCATGTAATTATCAATGAAAAATTTTTCTCCTATTTCTAGATATATTAAATGATAATGTTGCAATAAAGTAGGGAAGGTATCTGCTTAAAAACAAGTTATCCAGATGGAGGCAGACTACCAAGAGACTTCTTGGGACCAATTAAGGACACTGGTAAATACTGTGCATATTTTATGCTGGCTGTTAGAGAATGTAAATGGAAACCTGATTACCATTCCAACTGAGAACATTACATAATCGCTCCATTGACTGTACTTACTTTCAGGATGTTCGTGTTCAATTTAAGACATGCATTATCCTCACATAAAGTTCTTTGTGGCTTCTATCCTGGTTTTGTAATGGACTTTCTCTTACAAATGATTAAATTGCTCATATTTTTCAGTGAGCATTTAAGGTCACTAGAGTACATTTGAGAAATATCTAATTCTAATATACCAGTGACTCACTTTTAAAAAGGAACAATTCATTCATTTGTGACTATCAAACTGGATCCAATGCAATAATATTTTAAAGACCAATTTTAATGAAGAGTAGATTTTATATCATCAACAGTTCCTTAACATGCCCTTAGAAAGTGGTTATAATAAGCCCAATTCTAATCAAGATCATTTGTGCATTTATCCCTGCCTTATAGTATTGAATCATTCACTTTAAGAGTTATTTATTTAAAAAGAACAGAGAGAATATATGCAGTC
Organism: Geosciurus inauris; assembly: GCA_004024805.1. NCBI lineage: Eukaryota > Metazoa > Chordata > Mammalia > Rodentia > Sciuridae > Geosciurus > Geosciurus inauris. The sequence goes on from PVHX01012625.1 coordinate 10,736, forward strand.
AATGAGATACTAACCTAGAAAATAACCGATTTTGAAATGAGTGTAGGTATTTTGAAGGGTGATACTACTTTTGTAACTAAAAAAAGCAATTAAAGAAGCAAATGTTTCAAAACATTTATCTTAAGTGTAAAAACAGTGTTAACATTTCAAAATCTGTGTGACAACCATCCTCTCTATGAACTTAAATAATATCTATTTTAATGAGTTCCATGTCACCTTCTGCATCTCTTTCTCTTCATATCAAATTGAAATCTCTTAAAATTAGATGTAAAGGTTTCAAGAAATGTATACTACTCTTATAGAAAAATAATTTAACAGAATGGAAACTAATTCTAGAATCACAGGTATCCACTTCAACTTTGTAGACATAGTAATCCAAGATCAGGAACATTCATACTTAATAAGGGATAATGAAAGTCCCTCTCAACAATACAAAAACAAAACCTGAAAATGTGAGATGTATACAGAAAAGATCTTTACATAACACTCACATAAATAAATGAGATTTCAATGTGAGGGAATAATAATTTCACACTTAAGTATATATTATTCAAATATATTTCTATGAATATGCATTTTTCTATTAATTAGTCATTTTTGTGTGATTTCTTTAGTATTATAAGTGATATTTTCCCTTTCAAAAAGGAACAAAATTATGCAAATTCTTCAGAGTCAACTGTCGTGGTCCTTCTAACTATTCATAGACACTCTCAAGAGAGTGGGTAAGCAAAAATGAAATATCTTCTTTGGAGAGTGATGTCAAGAAAGTCACCATGCGCTGTGTTACGGTGAATGAACAGCTAAACTAATAAGGGGAACTGCGGAAGTAGACTGCGACGAAGGTTTGGCAACATCTCATGGGCTATGTTAGTGAATTTAAGACAAAGCGCCATAATATATAGATAGATCTCTTCATTCAAACACTGTGTCCACATTTACAAAAAACAGCAACATCAAATGAAAAGCAGCACGAATTTTTTTCTCATCTGGTTTTTGAAATTCTTCATTTCATTCTAGAATGAATCTTCCTTCTTCCTTCTCCCATGCACCTCTCCTTCCTATCTTGCTCTTGTTCTTGTGTTCTTCTTTCTTCCCCTCCTTCTGTTTATATTTACATGTCATTTGCATTAGTTGTTACTGTTAGTTGCTTCTTGAAATTAATTTTACCCATGTGTTTTACAGCTCTTAGGGATACAATGCAAACAGGAAGCAGGTCTTGGACTATTAAGCTATATGTCTGATGCATTTTCAATGTCTTGACTAGGGTCCAACTCTTAACAATTGCACTACTAACATTTGCTGAGAGAATGAACTGTTTTACCTGCTACTAGTGCTGCATTTCTAAAATCCACTGACCAACAAGTTACAGAATTATTTTTGAAATATATCTTGAATCACAACACACAGTATAAGTTCCTTACATATTTAACAATGGATAATGTAAAATGATCATGTCACTTTTAAAGTGAAAATCTTACTTGGCTTCTCATTGTTCCAGGCTCATCAATTTGCTCATTGCTTACTTGCTGAAGCCCACACAATCCTTCCCATCTCAAACTTGCCGATTTGTGTCCAATTTCTGGACTTGTCAGTTTCATCTTTTCCCCACTATGGTGATCTTCATTTATGTATTAGCTCAGCCAATCCTTTGTCATTCAAGGTTTGTTTTCTCATTCATTCCTCAGAAAATATAATCATGGTTTCCCTAGAACTGACCTCTTCAAAAGATTTCTGTCTGAGGAATTCATACCATTTGAACACCAGTTAATGTATGCTATATGTGGGTGGCTTATCACTGACATGCCTGCCTGAGGTGTTTAATAACAACTTTCTCATTTTTATAATTTTTCTGCTCTTATTGTTCCTACAGATAAATCAGAAACTTCTTCAGAGTCGAGTCCTTTACCCTTGACAACAAACTATCGTACTTGGTTTAACAAGGACTTCACATTGTGAATTAATCTTTCATTTTCTCTTTTTAGATAACTTTTCATTATATAGACATTAGCCATATGTTAGTTGGCTTTATACTACTGTAACAAAATATCGAAGGTAATCAACTCATAAAGAGAAAAGGTTTACATAGCCACGAATGAAAGAACAAAGAAAGAGGATTGGGCTGGAGTTCTACTATCCCCTTTGAGAGTATACTGGGGGTATACTTGAGAATGTTTAAATAATAAACAGTATCCAAAATGTTTCAAACTACATGTTTTTCTATTTCGTATTCTTTTATTTTGCTTCATGTTAATTAAAAAATACTATTAAGATTATTAAGATTATTAAGTTTTTGTTATACTAGTCTTTCTTTTATGAAAAATATACATTTATTTCTAATCTATAAGATGATAATATACATAATTATTTCAAAATATAAATGTTTTGTCACATCATTTTTCCACAGGAAATAAAATTATAACATTATAATACTGAAATGGTGTTTACTCCTATAATCCATTTGCTGTTCATTGCTTAATAAATTAATTAATCATTGGTTTAACCTGTTACATAATAATTTATTTTATTTCAATGAGTATTCTTATTTAGATTTATTCAAGTCATTACTAAGTACTTTGTTCACTATTGCTTCCTGTTGCCTATTTCCTTCTTCTAAGATTATATTCCCTCCTACAGAACACCTTTGGGTAGTTCTTTGCCAAATGTACTTAGTTATAAAATCTTGATTTTATTGATCTTTAATATTTTTAATTCTACTGTTCTTAAGTTTATTTGTTATTAGTTCATCAAGATAGCATTAAAATTCCCCTCAGCTTGGCTAAAACTTAGAGGAGATTCTTTCTTTCCCTCACCTCTTTTGCTTTTCTTAGAGGATTTACTTAAAAACAAGAACAAAATAATCTTACAATTAAAAATTATTTCTCGACCTCTTTGAAATGCAAATCTTCTCACAGCCAACTTTAGTCAGCTTTTTTGCTGCTGTGACTAAAAGACATGACAAGAACAATTCTAAGAAGGAAAAGTTTATTTGAGGGCTCATGATTTCAGAGGTCTCAGTACATAGACAGCCAGCTCCATTCCTTGAGATGGAGGTGAGGCAGAAGAACATCATTGCGGAAGAGTGTGGTGGAGGAAAGCTGCTCACATGATGATCACAAAGGAGAGAGACTCCACTTACCAGATACAAAATAAATTCCTCAAAGGCATACTGCCAATGCCCACCTCCTCCCCACTACCTGTCTTCAGTCACCACTTAGTTAATCCCTATAGTCTTAATAGTTCTAAGGTTGCCAAAAAGTCCAAGCCCAAAGCCTCCACTGAGACTCAAGGCAAACTTGAATCATGAGCTCCTATAGAAACCAGAAAGGAGTTACATGTATTCAACATATAAAGGTACAAAGTAAACATTTCCATTCATGAAAAAGAAAAAAAAAGAGACATAGAAAGAAGGGATGGGACCAAAGCAAGACCAAAATCCAGTGGAGCAAACAAGTCCTGCAGTTCTCTGTCTGGCATCTGGAGCACACGGCATCAGGGTATTCTCTCCAAAAGACTTATATAACTGCCTCTTGTCAGTTTTAATGTTTTCCTCGAGGGCCTGGGAGCCATTCCCTTGAAAAGCAATCATCCAGAAAGAGAGAATCCCTATCTCCAGTCTCTGAGGGTCCCACAGCAGCCTGACTTCAATAAACTACAATTAGTAAACACAGATGGCCTAAGCACATTGCATAACTTCCCTGCTAAATTCTCCACTAACGCACCCCAGTGTTCAGAACTCTCCTGCCTTTTGTTTCTGGTGAGTTAAGGTCAGTCTTTCTCCTGTATTGCAATAAATTTGACCCTATTGCAAAAGTCTTGAATGAAGTCTTCCTAACATATTTAATTCATTTAATATAGTTTTTGACAGAATTTTCTGCACTGTAGTTTTCTACTCCTGTATTCAATGTAAAAACAGTATTTCAATGTGATAATTCATGTCTTTTTAATAATTCTAGAAAATTATTATCAATACTTCTTTCAGCTATAACCTTTCACCCATTTGCTTATTTTCCCCCTTTCTTGTCTGGTATATATTTCCTTTTCCAATGTAGCTTCTGAGGATATTCATTTATCTTTCAAATACATTTTAATCATTCATTCAAAGTCTTTGTCAGGCCGTAGAGTAAATTTTATTTCAAATATATTCATATCCCTATTATGAATTATATTGGCTTGGTTCTTTTTTCTGTTTTTTTTTTTTTCATTTCGTGTGTTTTTGTAAGTTTATGTATGTATGTAAGTATGTATGTATGTAGAGCCAAGCTCACATCCAGCAGATGCTTTGGCTAAATTCCTTTCTTAAAGTTTGTGCTTAAACAGCCCTTCCCTTGACCTTTACGGATTTTGGCAATAGCTCTTCTTCTTCAGTCACTTTTCAAGAACAGAATGTGTTTAGTTCATAATATGGGTTCAGACACTTTGTCCTTCTGGATACCTTTTGTGCCCCTTTACTGATTCCTTGCTTCAGGAAGTGTGATCAAGCACATACTAACCTTCTTTGATCATAACCCCACAACAGTGTGTTTCTGTAAAACTTTCAGAACATAAAAAATAAACGTCTAAATGTGTACACTTTCTTTAGGCGAATCTGAACTAGACTTACTGCCAATTTCCTTCATGGTGATCAGTTTGTCTTTCTCCATCTTCTCTGACATTTTGTGAAGCTAAATATCTAACACTCATTTACTTTTAATTGTTACACCATATTAACTTCCTTCATAGACAGAATTCATCACACTCCAAAATTGTCTTGTTAGTACATTTTATATATGAGTTATAATTTTCCAACTTAAATGTATATTTCTTAAATCTAAGACATTATCCATCTTTACATTGCTCTTCTCCCCATGCACACAGCTATGTGTAGCTCATTTTATAAATTCAGTGAACTTAGACACAAGAAAATATCCATCACAATCAGACAGCTGGATTGGGCTTGATATCTTGTTGGAGGCTATAGATGAACTATGGGTTTGTTTGAGCCATCACCAGACAAGGGTGTTGCTTTTCTGAGAACTCCTGGTATGAATCCACCTGTTGTAGATAGCTCAGATTAAAGCTGACACCCTACCTTAGCTCACAGTCATAGGTTCAAACATAGCCTCCAGGGGTGGGCATAATGCCTCTATCCCAAAACAACTTGTTTTTCCCATCGAAACAACTTGTTTATCCTGTTTTCCTCAAGAAGCCTGCCACACTGAAAAGTTTTGATGTGCTTCCCCTTAAATAAATAATTTGGGCATTTTTTTCTTATTCAGTTCCATTTTCTATCAGGGCTGCAAAACCCACCAGGTCCCAGCTTTGAAAAGTTATTTTCTGCCTCTTGTTTTTTGTTCCTTCTCCATTATTTTCACACTTTTTCATTTTCCCAGCCAGTTCATACCTCCAAGCAGGAATTAGCTCTGAGGGTGCTAGTAACCTGAATATTTTTGGTGCCTGAACAGGAACTGCTTGGGAGTTATCTATCACAGAAAAGCAAACTTGAAGATATTATAGGTGGGAAGATATTACAGGTGAGTACCTCCCTCCCCTAGAGAGAGTTTCTGCTACTAATTTAGAAAGACAGAGAGAGAGGAGGGGGGAAGAGTGAATTGTTTAGTCAGCCTGGTGTAAAAATTGGAGTATTTTCTGTTACTATAACAGAAACAAGAAAAGAGAGAGAGCGCATTCTTTCGAGATACTTAAGATGAAGAAAGAAAAATTGGTGCTGCTTTCAGGTTGGGGTGCTGGTAACCCTGAGAATATCTGCTTTACTGGTACCTAGCTTAGTTTTGTTTGTCAACAATATATAGTATAAAAAAGATTTTGATAATTTATACTTTCAAAATCCTTATTTACACTGAGTTTAACAGTTAACCTGAAAATGAACAAAAAACTGTTTTGTTTCATATAAACTACATTATAAAAAATTTAATGAAAATCTTATTTATTCCTATAAATTTTTGATGAAAAATTTTACTTATTCCTATAATATATTAGAACATTTAACTGTGCAGATTTTCATCACATACAACTCAGGAACAGCATGACTTTCAAAATCATTTGTTTTTAAACTTTGGTACATATGGGAAATACCATGGGGCTTGCTTGAAAATTTATATGACCTATAATTCCCTCAATCTAATGCATCAGATTTTCAATAGGTTTAATCTGTTGAACACTCCTGTTTCTTCATTTATAAAATGGGAAAATGCTTAGGATCTAAAATTCTTACAATCACAAATGAGATGATATGTGCAAGTGCTTAAGACAGCACTTGGCACATGTGTAAGCTTGAACATTTTTCCTATCCTCACAAACTTCTAATGAAATTTTCAGTTTATTATATATAATTCACTTGATATCTAGTATCAGGGACTTAACTGATTCAAGCTTAAGCAATAAAGGTTAAACTATGAATTCAAGGTTAGCTATGAATCAGACTGTTATAAAATATTTTAGGATTCATATGGGTCTCATTTCACTTTTGAACTTGAGTCACATAATACTTACAGATGATTGTGAGTTGTTTATGAGGTAAAAAGTATCCCCCGCCCAAAATGAGTTACAACTCTTCCTTGGGTTTACATATGTTTAAGTGAGGACGTAAAATATGTCTTTACCTTGTAAAATTTTAAGTAGTATATACACTGGAAATGCTGATAAAATCTTCATCACTTAAATATCATTCACCAGTTCACTTTCTTATTCTAAATCTTTGTTGACAAATGTACGTGTACCTGCATATATGCCTGTGTAATTTTACCTCTTGCTTATCCACTGAATGAACAATGAGCAAGTGCACATAATGGGAAAAATATGGTTTTTAGTTATCATTCCCTTGAAAAATACAGATGGGCCTCTTGGAGACATGGCTGATTTCTGTTCTAGGACCTGGACATTATATACTGAGCTTGGGGCTTGTTCCAAAAAGGAAAAGTTTTCAACTACAAGAAATGTTCATATTATAAAAACACAAGAACCAGATCAAAGAAATATGCACTTGCCAAATTTGGGAAAATTAAAGAATCAATATCTGAATTAATAAACACACCGGCTGAACAAATAAATAAATTAAAAATTGTAGCATTTTTCATTATTCATACTATCATAATTCTAAAGTATTCTTTTTATCTGTAATCTAACACTTTTATTTTTCACAGAAGTACTTTAAAGCAGGCAAAATAATTTTCATAAAATCAAAATCAAACTAAAATAAATAATTAAATCTCCAACATTAAATAAACAAATATCTAATAATTACTAGAAATCACATTAATAATATAAAAATAGATAAGAGTGAAGACTCTGCACCATGTATAGCCAGAGGAATGAGAAGTTGTGCTCCATTTGTGTACAGTGTGTTAAAATGCATTCTACTGTCATGTATAACTAATTAGAACAAATTTAAAAAATTAAAAAACAAACAACAACAAAAAATAGTTGGAACCTCCAACAGATGAGTGGAAAAAGTGGTATATGCTGGGCATGGTGGCGCATGCCTGTAATCCCAGCACTTTGAGAGACTGAGACAGGAGAATTGGGAGTTCAAAGCCAGCCTCAATAATGGCGAGGCTCTAAGCAACTCAATAAGACCCTGTCTCTAAATAAAACACAAAAAATAGTGCTGGAGATGTGGCTCAGTGGTCGAATGACCCTGAATTGAATCTCTAGTACCAAGAAGAAGAAAAAAAAAAGAAAAGAAAAAGAAAATGCAGTATATAGATACACAATGGAATATTACTCACCCATAAAGAAGAATGAAGTTATGGCATTTGCTGGTTAATGGATAGAACTGGAGACTATCATGCTAACTGAAATAAGCCAATCCCAAAAAACCAAAGACTAAATCTTCTCTCTGATATGCGGATGCTAACAGGGAGGGAGAAGTTGAATGGATTAGACAAAGGGGAATGAAGGAAAGAGAGAGGAGAGGGACTTAGGAAATACAGTAGAATGAATTGGACATAACTTTCCTATATTCATACATGAATACACAACCAGTGCATAACCACAAGAGTAGGAAGTTATATTCCTTGAATGTATAATATATCAAAATACACTCAGCCGGGCGCGGTGGCTCACGCTTGTAATCCCAGCACTTAGGGAGGCTGAGACAGGAGAATCACAAGTTCAAAGCCAGCCTCAGCAATGGCGAGGCACTAAGCAACTCAGTGAGACCCTGTCTCTACATAAAAGACAAAATAGGGCTGGGGATGTGGCTCAGTGATCGAGTGCCCCTGAGTTCAAGCCCCAGTACCAAAAAAAAAAAAAAAAAATACACTCTATTATCATATATCACTAAAAAAGCAAATAAAAATTTTAAAAATAAATAAGGAAATAATATTAACTATACATCAGTTATTGCAAAAAATTCCACATTTTATTTTATTCTTAAAAATGCTTGATGTTACAGCTGTTTATCCCTTCCCTGTAATATGTTAAATGAAAATTAAAATTTAGAAGGCACTTTCTACAGAAAATTCTTATTCCTGAATGTGTTAATTTATATGTCTTTATTATGACTTTCAGCTTTTCTATGTAATTCAAACACCTTATATATTGATAAATTTAAGTCTTTACTTATAACTCATCCATAATGTTATATCCATTTATCCTCTTAGACCATTAGACTTCTATTTTTTTCTTTAAAAGAATATTCAATATTAGCAATTTTCATCATTTAAAATTATTATTTTTTATTATTATTTTTATATTAGGTGTTGAACTCAGTGGCATTCGACCACTGAGCCACTTCCCAAGCCCTATTTTGTATTTTATTTAAAGACAGGGTCTCACTGAGTTGCTCAGTGCCTCACTTTGGCTAAGGTTGGCTTTGAACTCTCAATGCTCAGGTTTTAGCTTCCTGAGGCGCTGGGATTACAGGAGTGTGCCACTGTGCCCAGCCAAAATTACTTTTAACAACCATACTCTTTTCAGAATTCTTTTTAGCTAGAAAGACTAACACTTAGTGGTTTGATCAAAAAATTATTAGCGTGAGTATAAACATAATCTTAACCAGTGAAATTTAATAGGTTAGTGATTTCTTCAAATGGAAGATGATTGCAACATTGAACTTCCAATCATACTCTTGTGTTTTGTCTTTCACATTTTACATTTTAAAGTGGGGAGCTGTTCAAACATGCCCCTGATTATTAATGTTAAGGGATTTGTCCTTAAAATACTCAGTATTCACTGTACTCTGGAAAGTATTTCTTGCAGGTTCTTTATGTGTCATCAGTATTATTTGTCTTCGGAAGATTTCCTAGTAGTTGGAATTGAAAAATAATTTAAAAAAGAAAGAAAGAAAGACAAAAGGAAAAGTTACATTGCCAGAAATCATGAATTTCTTGGATTTTATAAATGAGACAAATTTCTTCTCCTTTGCCATATCCAGGGATATTAGAAAATCAATTTCATTCCACATGTATATAAATACAAAATAAGAGAAGAGGACCAGGGCGTTTAATCTTAGTCAATGGCAAGTTAAATGCAAAAATCATTAAAGAATATGAAAAATTATAGAATACCCAATATAGAAAGAAATAAGTAGCATAAAATCTGCATTATTAAAGGCAAAACTTTTCAGCAAGTTAGTCTCTGAGGTAAACCATATCATTATATAATTATTCTCTGCCATAATTTATTTACACAGTTCATGATATTTTCATTTTGTTCAAAAGAGCAATGATTCATAATATTAAAATGCATTTGGGAGATAAAAATACAATTTTTCATAAACTTTTCTGAGTAGTTTCATCATCAAATCTTGGATATACAAAGTCAGTCAATTATAAACTAATGCAAGTTTCCATATACAATCAATATTATATTTAAATGAATATTCTATTAGTAAAGTAGTGAGTAGACAGTGACCTCTTTAGCATTAGACTACTATTCTATGCATTATTCTATATAAATATTTATAAAATATTATGTAATATCTTGAGATTAATATTTTGCATATCACTCTGTGAAGATTCTTTTTAGTTAAATAGTCTTCGTTTTTAACTTGTGTTTTAAAATATTAATGACCAGAACCTGAATCAGCCTTGAAAGACAGATCATGATCTGTGTTCTTTACAGTCCCCAATAAAGGAAATAAATTTTATCACTGACATGTTAACAGAGTCATACAAGTTTACTTAATTCCTCTGGTACACATGATTGCTTTCTAAGTGTGTTTTTTTCGTTAGTGTCTGAATCATTAAATAAGTCCAAAACACAAGATTTAATTAATCTAGTTCTTAAAATGACAAATTGTTGAACATTGATGGCTACATAAACTACCATGTGGAACTTATAAAAAAGTTAATGTCCTATTTGTATGAATGTGCATCAATATTTGTTTTCTCAGAGAATTGTGACTGATTTGAAAAGTCTTTTTTTAATCTATTTTTTAATTTGTTGTTGTTGTGCTGGAGATTGAACCCAGGATTCTGCACATGCTAATGCAAAGCATGTGCTCTTACCATTGAGATACATACACCAAATTAACTTAGCAAAGAAGTCAAGAATTTTTTGGAGCTTTTATATATTTTATTAATAAAATTTGAGTTGATTCTAGAAATAATGAAGATATATCAAAAGGTTGAAAGACTTTGGAAAGTAGATTTAAAGATTTCAAAAGTAATATTTAGTTGGAAAAATATTAGAATCAGGTGAGTCATAAGAATGGATTCCAAACAAGAATCCAGTATGTGTACTGAAATGGCAGCTATGAAAATATGTGTACTGGGTTTAAACCAGATGTGTGTATGTTATCTAGAAAATGTCCACTAAGAACTGCTTTTGTCATGTCAAAGCTGCAGACCTAAATTTAGAAATTGCCACTACATTGATTTCTAATGAAAGGCCAGGATGATACTCAGAATTTATGCAGGTTATGAAAGAAAAAGATAATTGAGGAAAACTAACTTGATAGGGCTGAGGGATGAATAGGAATTGACAAAGATACAGAAACTTTTTTGTGATTTTTGTTTGTTTTTGTGTTAGACAAGTGAACCTAAAGTTTTAAGAGATGGAATCATCTGCAAGTAAACAGTAGTTTCAAATCAGAACTAATTAATGCTAAATACGACAGAACCCACTAAAATTGTAGAAAAGAGTTTCTTTCTTACCTTATTTCATTATTTAATTTCTTATATACCATTTTACATTAATCTTTATTTCTATTTAAGTGTTCAGTTTGCTTGTTTGGATTCCCATATGCTTTCATTAACTAGCCTTTCATTTCCTCCTACTCATTTACATATCTACTTCACCCTTCCTTCTTTACAATTTGAAAAAATAAAATGAAAACTAATTTTTTTTGTTATAGAAATTCAAGAGCACTTTTTATTCTGTTCTTAAAACTAAGTTGTGTTTAACATTATCCACAAAGTAAAACTCTAATACATCATCTTGCATAATTATGGATTGGCTTTTATTGCTACTATGCATAAAGTTTATCTGAGATAGAAAATAATTTCTTAAAAATAATACAAAATTAATAATATTAAAATATCTAAATTTCTGAAAGAAAATTTAAATTCTATTTATAATATTAGCCAAAATAAGAATTTTAAATGTTTCAATTTAAAAAAAAAAAGAAATGGAAATCATTCTGAAGCTGCTATTTTCTTTTTGTCCTCAGGGAAACTGTTGAAATATGTATACTTAATGAGCAATTGTCTAAATCCTTCTACCATTTAATGTTTACAGAATAGATTTTGAAGGCTAACTGTAAATAAAAGACAAATCACAACAGTAGTTTTATAACCTCCATGAAAAGAACACATCCGTAAGTATTTCAGGAAGTAGTGATTCGTAAGAATAAATGTCAAAATTGCTCGTAATCAGCCCCTTTAAAGGACATACCATTCAAGGTTTAATTTAAATCAAGCTACAAACTGCCACGAAAATGCTGTGAAGATGGGTTTCTTTCGTCGTCCTTACCAGCTTCTCATTTCTCACAGCTTGTATCCAATGCATGTCACTAACTTTTCGCTCTGCAGATTCTCATCACATTGAACTCTTGCGCTTGCATCTGCTGTCTCAAGGCCACGACCCATTACATCTGTCTCAGCTCAGTTGATGCTCTGGCCATGATTTGCTTTGAATTGAACACTGCTGCCACACTCATCTGCTCTTTTAAGTCTGAACCAGAATAAAAGTTAAATCGAAATGTAGAGGAAATTCCATGCAAAGTAATTTTAAGTAATTGTGATTAATCTGACCCCTACTTTTTTTTGTTTTTCCTTCATCAATTCTCAACAAACAATATTAAGTACTGATCATATACTAGCCCTTATATTGCCTTCAAAAATAAGGATAAAACATAAGCAATATTTGGTATGTTGCTTATGCTTATCATTTGTATATTGTATGTATGTGTGGACAAGCAAAAATACAATAATAAAATGGCATTGACAATTCTATATCACATAATATGTGAGCCCACAATAAAAGTTAAAAGATAACAATGATACCCGTCAATCATCCCAATGATATAACTAGCACCCCAATCCATCCATAAGGTGTTAATTTCATGAGGGCAGGGATACTTAATTTATTCCCTTTTGTGTTATACTCTCAGCCTCTTAAAATAGTTAAGCACTCAATAAACATGTGCTGAATTAATGAATTACTCACATCTAAGTGTTTGAAGAAAATTTATATTCTCAGTAAACTCAACTTCCTTCTCAGAATATTTTGACCATTTACCTATCAGCACTACTTCTCACTTTCCAAAACCTTAAAATTCTAAACTAAAAATGAAAGAAAGAAAATTTTGTAAAAATTAAAAAGAAAACTTCTTTAACTTACATATTTTGGAATTGGAAGACTTCATATTTATTAGGATTTTACTCAACGATTATCCCAATATTCATAAGGCTTTTCCATTTTCTTTCTTTTTTTGAATGCTTCAACTCTTTCATTCACAATATATTTGTGGAGACACTATTTAGAGAATAAATCATTTGGCTGATGATTTTGCTGTGATAAGTATAAAGATTTTAGTATTGTTTGCCTTGAATCAAAGAAAAACATAACTGAGTGAAAACTTCATACTAGAGACTTGAACATCCAAAAAGAAAGGGAAAGAGAGGAGGCAGGGAGTTGCTTGTCACCTGAATTTATTATTAACTTGCTCCTGGTGAAGTGTCAGACATACCTACACCCTAGCACCATAAGGATAAATAAGCCTCCTAGCCCATCTTTAAAAAAGATGGCAAATATATCTTCATTTCCCAAAACCAATAAATATATTCTCGTTCAACTTAAATTCTAAGAACACTCATCTCTCCTCTTAGAATATTTTGTGAAATAATCAAAATACTTTTTTTTCTAACACCCTAAAATTTTCTGTAAGAAAAGATAAGAGAGGAAAAGATGAGAATTGGAAAGCTGAAAGTTGGAAAGTTCTATCACCTTCCAAATAACTTTCTGGTTATTGAACTTTTATAAAGAATTTGATCCTCTATACAGTTATGCTTATATTTACTCATTGTTCACTTATTATTTAGAATGTTGTGGAATTATGGTGTGCTATACATGCTACCTTTTTTTGTGCACACAAGTGGAATAATATATGATTTTAAAGGAAACAAAAAATCTGGAATTATTATATTGTTATATGAGACAGAATCAAACTATTTCATGTACATAGTGTTAAAAATTGAAGCTGACATTTTTTTCTAATTAAGTCATTACAATGGTCTCACAAGTTACAACTCACAATCCCATTTTCCAGTGGGGAAAAAATAATATTAATATTTAGGAATGTGTCTTTGTTTGTGAGTTTCTATATTGGTTTATTTTTGTGTCTTTTCTTATCTTCAATACTATATTGTTAATATTTCACAAGTTATTGAACTTTAAAAAATATTTTTTAGACCTTCATTAAAACTTATCAACTAATTCTATGATCAGATAATATCCCCATTTTTAGATGAAAAAATTCAAATTGACAGATGGTTGATTTAATATATATGTATATTAAATCTATTATAGTATTTCCAACATTTTTATCAAGACTTAATATGATCATATGTTAATTATATGCCTTTACCATGTATTACACAAAATTACAATGAACTTCAAAGAGAATCAAGTGTGTATGCATGTGCATTAATTAGACAATATGAAATGTATAAGCCGTATATACACAAAAACACATAAGCAAAAACAATTGAATATTTTAGTTGAATATTTGAGAATTAGTCTTTACTTTGGTGCACTAATTGGGGTTCTCTACAGAAACAAAAATAGGATAAATATATTTCTATCATCTAAATCAATCAATCAGTGAATAAATACACTTATTTTGAAAAATTGGCTTATGTAATTATGATAATAGAGAAAACTCATGAACTGGTATCTCTAAGCTGGAGACTCAGGAATGTCAGTGGCACAGTTTCAGTACTATATCAAAGACCTGAGAATGAGGAGATATGTTTGTGTAAATCTTACTCTGAAGACAAGAGAAGATCATTGTCTCAGCTAAAACAATCCAACAGGGAAAGTCAATTATTTCTTCCTCTAACTTTTTCTTTTATTCAGGCCCAAAACATTGGCCTGATGAGGGTGGGTCTCCTTTGCTTAGTCTACTGACTTAAATATCAATCTCTTCAATAAATACCTCACACACACACCAAAAATAATATTTTTTTAACCAGATATTTGGTAACCTTGCTGTACAAATTGAAATATGGAATTAACCATCCTATATATACCCTTGTGTATTTATAGATTTTATAGGAATAGATATGTGTATTTGTATGTATATATTCACATATATATTATATAAATTATATAAAATATCTCTCCATGTATTTTCAGATGTGATGGCAGTTCAGTCATGGTTTCAACATTTTATCTGGGGGAGAGGGCTGAATAAGCATCATACCTTCGAGAATATTGTTAGTTTTAGATTTTGTGCCTCCTCATTGCAGTCTATATCAAAGTGCATTGAATATAGGAACTCCATAAGAAATAAAATAAGAAGAAAATGATAGTTAGAATCATTCCCTAAATGAAACTCTCGTTCTCAAAATGTTCTAGATGTTTGATGTGAAAAACCAATATTTACAGATCGTACCATATTCCTAATTTGCAAAAGGAATTTTTAAAATTTTAACAATGATAAATATATTACTTATTGTTATGTTTTAGATATGAGGTATCCCCCAAAAGCCTATGTGTGAAAAAATACAGGAGAGTTTACAAGGGAAATGATTGCTTTATGAGAGTCTTAACCTAATCAGTGCATTAATCCTCCCATTAACTGTGAGGTAACTGTATATGGGTATGTGTGGTTGGAGAAAGTGAGTCACTGAAAGTTTGCCTTTGGGTTTTATATTTTGTCTGTGATGAAACAAACTTTCCCTTTCTTTCTCTCTCTGCTTCCTGCAGCTATGTCCTGAAAGGCTTTCCTTTCATGCCATGCCCTTCTGCCATGATAGTTTTCATAATCTCTGGCCCAGGGCAACGTAGACAGTTGTCTAAAGAGTAAGACTCCCGAAACCAGGAGTGCCAAATAAACTTTTAGTCCTCTAAAATTGTTCTTGCCAGATCTTTTGGTCATAGCATCAAAAATGATAAATAAAACACTTGCCAATTTTAAAAGACAACAATTTATTCAGAAATGATAAATATATAGAAAATGTAAGAAATGGAGCAATTACAACTGTTACTACAAGGTAAAAACTACCTTATGTGCATGAAGAACCTTGATGCTTATTAATTTGAGTTCCCATGGGAAAAGATGAAAGTCTATAAATAAAATGCACCAAAATGCTGGAATTAGCCTATCCACATAAGGGTAGATACTGGGAAAGGGGAATTCCATTGAAAAAGCTCTAATTGCTGCCCTAAGGACATTGTGCAGAAGCAGGTTATGCTGCTAGTCAGTGGGTAAAAAGAAAATCAGCTACAAAAATGGGAGTAGTCATAGGCTCCAGTACACCAGGATGCAAGCCACAATCTGAGAAGAAATTATCTACCTAAAATTGTAGTGTTCATATTCATAAAATGAATAGATATTGGTTTAATAATTCAATTGATTTTATTTAATTTCTTCCAAAATGGAGAAAAGAAATCAATACAAAGCATAGAATTTAAGCACTCTACTATATTGTTTGGAAAAATAAATAGACTGATATTGATTTACACTTACTTGTAGCAATAGCTAATAACTTGGTTGAACAATCAAGTACTTATTAAAGAGCATAACCAGGGATTTCATTATAAGGAGGTTTGGAGAAGAGTTGTATAGATAATTTCCTCTGAAGAGTGTTAGCCCCAGACCATGAGACTGTTTTCTCTTTTAAGAATGCTCACCAGAACCCCACTGCTGGTCTCCTAATAGTAAAATGCTCACGATGATTTGCCATATCCATCTAGATATTCTTTTTTCCGTCCACCCATCCTACCCCTTAACTTTCATGATTAATCAATAGGCTAGTTAACAAAGGCACCGAGGGTTACTACATGAATGTTTTATTCATGACTGCCATATTGATGCAAGTATAATGTTGTATCAGTAGAAAGCAGTGAGAAAAGGAGCTTTATTGTATAAAAAATTTTCCCTATAGAAATGGAATCAAGTTGTTTCCATTGGGTAAATATAATCTGCCTTTGGATTATTTTAAAAACTCATTTTCAGACTTCATCATACGTGTGCATGATTTTTCTTAGTGCTGTTTAGATTTCCACTGTATTCATATAGCATTGCTTCTGATCAAGATAAAGATTATTCTTACTGTCAAAATATTCCTTATCCCACGGATGATGATGGTCTTTCTTGGAATGACCTACAGATATCTTAGTTATAGTACCAACAAGGAAAGAAAATATGCAACCAATATTGACCATTCAATACTCAATACTGAATATTTGATACTGAGTATTTTGTATCTGAGGAGACACATTTTTCTTCATAAGTTTTGTGGATACCTCAAATTACTAACAAAGCTTTGCTGAATATTTATATGCACCAATTATTTATTTTATCTATATATAGGAGAACACAATTTTTCCTTTATGAATTGACTGTAAAATCAACTACATTTGTTTATATACGATGAGGTACAATGTATGTTCATATACATGTATAAGGCATGTGTCCCTGTACATATGTGTGTACACACACATTCACATCTGCACATGATTTTAGCACTTTTGTTTAATTCATTAGCATTGTTTAACATCTTGCATCAGTTGAAAGAACACATACATATAAACATATACATGTATATATGTATAATGTTACATATATATATATATATATAGTGGGCAAACATTCATATGGGTTTGTATATGATATGGCATTCCATATGCCAATGGTTCCTAAATAGTATGGCAAGGCAAAGCTCAGGGACACTATTGTGATAGCATAAATTTTCAAAGAAAACCTGGTAAAGTTTGGCATATTTTAGATGCCATGCAATCCACTTAATTAAGATTCACTTTTTTAAATATTGGATATAAATTATATAAAATATTGGATATAAATTCTTAAATTCTAAATTCTTTAATTCTTAAGTTCCAAGCTCAGAAGTAATGATTTAATAAACAGAACTCTGGTATTCCTTTAACTCTAGCAGTACTGTGAAAATTTTACCAAGACAGAGCAACATGGAGAATGTTTAGTAAAGACTGACACACATCTATAGAGACTGGATTAATGCCCAGGAGTAAGGATGAGAAACTGAACTTTTCTCAGTTTCAAAGGCCAGAGCTCATCATGGCTCGGAAAAAAAGGGATTTTAAGAAGAAAAAATTTTATTTTGTCTATGATATTTATTGTTTTAAATATCAAGATACCCAATCATGGCTATTTGTGGCTTAATCATCTCAGGTCTTTAAAGTATTTTTTCAAAGACCAGCTCCTCCATTTTGTTTCTGTAGTAGACACTGTGAAGTTTTCCATCATCTATTACCTTCGTTTTCCATGTAGTAGTGGAAATCTTCTGAGTTTGAGCAAGAAACATTGCCCCTTATGTTGGCAGCCACTCTCCTGGCTGGGTGTGACAGTGTTATAGTGTTATGGTTTAGTTATGAGCTGTCCCCCAAAAGCTCATGTGTGAGGCAATCCAAGTATTTTCAGAGGTGAAATGTTTAGATTATGAAAAGTGTAATCTCGTCAGAGGATTAATTCACTGACATGGATTAACTGGGTGGCTATAGTCAGGTAGGGTGTGGCTGGAAGAAGTAGGTCACCAGGGACCTGCATTAGGGGTTTGAATTTTGTTCCTGGTTAGCGGAACTCTCTCTCTGCTTCCCTTTTGCTGTGTCCTGAGCTGCTTCATCTGCCATGCTTGTCCACCATGATATTCTGCCTCACTTTGTGCCCAAAGTTCTAAGTTAGCCTGCCATGGAATAAACTTCTGAAACCCAAGGCCAAAATATAAATATTTTTATGCCTTCAGGTTGTTTTAGTCAGGCCTTTTGGCCACAGCAATGAAAAATCTATCTAAAACAGGCTGTGTTGCTAAGTTTATGTTAACACTTGTGAACTGAAGTGAAAGTGTGCAACTTCCAAATCATCTTCAACTCAAACACTTGCCCAGAATTTCTTGTTTTTTCCTCGCATGCCTCATGTCGAAATACAGAAGAAGTATTAACTCCTGGTTCCACATTCATGTGTGAACAAAATCTTCAGGTACAGTAAAATAATAAGAACTCTGGTTCTCAAAAAAGTCTGTGAAACTTCCCTACTAGCTTGGATCAGCTGTGTCGTTCTGTGATAATGGAATGACTTTTCATCTCATATAACCCATTCTGTAATGAGGGTCTAGTACAGCCCAATGTTCATCCTCATATGTGTACCACCAAATTAATTTGGCTGTAACTGTCTATAGTATTAGAGTTCAAGTTTAACACTTTCTTGTCAAAAAATTAATCTATACTTGATTTATTTCTTAGATAGCTTTTTAGAAAACCTATTGTTTCTTCGATAGTTTGCTCTCAGAAGCACATAATGAATTACATAAAGACAAATATATATTTAACTAGTATTCATGGATTTTGACTGATAGTTTCTTTTCTTAATTACACTACATTTTATATACTTTAATTATACTAAATTTTGTAACCTCAATACATTTATTTAATATAACCTGGATGTAAAAGACTAATGTGAGCAGATACCTCCTGAATCTATCAAGAACCCATATATAGTTGATTGTACATGCACAAAAATAATTCATTTCCAAATATTTTTATTGAATTAATATATATGTGCCTATTGAATTAATATGTATGTGCATGTATAGACATTTGTGTATATCTATCTATATATATATTATGCAAAATGTCATAAAGCAAAATAGTTTAAGGGGTTTTTATTATACATTTATCAGCAAACCTCCACTTTAGACATCTTGATTTTTATCACAAAATTCTTCCTTGGTTCCTCACATCTAAAGACAAATATTTTTCCTAATACAATATATTTTTTTTCATAATAGTTCAATTTTGTTTTGTTTTGTGGGGTGGGGAGTACTGGGGATCCACCACTGAGTCACAGTACCTTCCCTATTTTGTATTTTTTAACTTATAGACAGGATCTCACTGAGTTGCTTAGTGCCTTGATTTTGCTGAGGCTGGCTTTGAACTCAAGATTCTTCTCCCTCAATCTCCAGAGCCACTGGAGATTACAGGTGAGCTTGCGGCACCCAGCACAATAGTTCAACTTTGATCTTTATTTAAATACTACTATTCAGCAAACAAAGCAAGAGACTAGCAGTTATCATGGCCTACCATATTGTCTCAGAAACAATTATTTATGATCACTTAGGAAAATCACTTCTGCTTAAGACTGCCCATACATAAGCTCTGTATCCATTTGTTATATACATTACATTTCACTATGTTCTCCTCTGTCCTAATTTTAAAATACTTCACTCATCCTTCAACACTTCTTCCTTAAAAATTACAACCTAATTCCCCTTTCATTGTGGTCTAGGTGTATTTGTAACACAATGCCAGAAGTAATGATACATGATAAAACTGTCATAATGGTGTGACCCAAGGTAGATTGTGTTGGGTTTTAGTTGCTGTGATCAAAATATCTTACAAGAACAACTTGGAGGAGAAAAATTATTCTCAATCATTGTTTCAGAAGTTCAGTCCATTGTCCACCAACTCCATCACTCTAGAAACAAGAAAAGGCAGCACATCATGGTGGAAGCCTCTGTTGGAGGGCCGGTGCTAAACCCAAGGAAGCCAGGTTTATAACTGTCACAGGCAATCGTTTTACCATAGACTGTTCCTGTATTAACACAGGAGTTTTTGGAGGACAACTTACATTCAAACCATAGAACAGATAATAAATGACATTGGGGCTTCATCTTCCTCACTTCATGGTATAACTCATTCTGGAAGAATTCACTTGCCATGTCATAAAAACACTTAAGTGACCCAATGGAGGGCTGCACGGCAAGGATCTGAGGCCTTCTGCCAAAAGCTATGTCACTGAGTCATCTTAGAAGCAGAGCTTGCAGCCTCAAGAGAGTTTCAAATTACTGAAGACCTGGCTATATTCATTGCAGATTAATGAGACAGCAGATAACTGGCATACTATCATTAAATATAATTTTAAAATAAAATTATTAATATTGCATTAAAATAGATCACAAATCTAATGTTTATGCATATAGCAGGAATGACATACACACAACCACTCTTCCCATTTTGACATCTTTTGGAGAACTACTATTCATTCAAACTTAGAAAAATGCCTTCCTATTTAAAAATAAATTTTGTTTTATAGATGTAGTTATTTGTATCAAAGCAATCCAGCTGTCTAGTCAGTCAAATGCAGTATGCCTGTCTCTATCACCTCACTCACAGTATTATCAATTGTAAAAATTCCACAGAAAATGACTTTATTAAATTTGACTTAATGATAATATGGATAAATTTTGTTTTCTTTGGTTAAAGAAGTAAAGGAAATAGACTTCTCTTCAATTATCTAGCCGTAATTTTGCACTGCCCTCAATTCTTGTTTTTACTTTGGAACCATCATTTATGTTGTGAGTTGAAGCTATGAAATATTTTTTGTCTCTAAACTCCTGACACTAAAATAGACTATAATACCTATACATTTGTTGCTTCGGTTCTTATTTGTGCTTCTGGTTTCGAATAGACTTTTCATTTCTATACTTTTATTGCTATTTGAATTACCATAGAGGGTATTAAACTCATGTTTTAGATTACAGTATTATTTGTAAAATTGAGTCTGATGACAGCAATGTTTTTCAGAATAGTTCTTAAAACTTTTAGTATTTGAAGAAAAGATATGGTCTTCTAGCTATCTATCCAAGGACAAAATTTCATTGCAATATTACATCATTTAAATAATTCTATGAAAAGTGGCATGAAAGGTCTGCCATGAAAATATATTGAATTAGCTAAAACAGCAAATACAAACAGGCTCATGTTCATATGCATCAATCCTTTTTTCAAGAACAGTATTCAACTATTTTTCAGAAGACCAAAGGATAGTATTAATGTGGAAGGTTAAACATGGATATTATTATATCTAGAGAAAAAGTTCGAAATATTAGGAAAAGATAGTACTTTTCTATGTGCTGGGAAAATTTTCCTGTTGCTTTTGATGAATTCATATTTTTTCTGGAATATTACTTGTTAACATATTCATATGAATTTATATACCTAAACACTATTTTACTCATTTTAAAAATATATAAAAATCATCACATTTTCCAGCAAATCATGTATATAATCTCTTTTCCTGGGGCATTTACTGTTTTTGTATATGAAAATATATTATCTTACATATTAGCTTTCTCAAAATATCATAATAAAAACGATGATCTCCTTTACCTACTACCCCAAGAAGCATGTCCGTAAAATACTCGATACCTATTTAGTCAATACATGTGTTTGTTCACCCCTGTGTAAATACTGTGACATTTAGGATGAAATTGTAGATACCATCATTTGAGAGAAACAAAACAACTACTAGCTACATGACTAAAATGAAGAAATGATACTTTTGTTTACTATAAATATGTGTTGATACTATGTGCTTATACTAATGCTCTATTTCATAAAAAGTTTCAGAAAAACTAAAATGTATAGAATGTAGTATTTTTCAAAATATTTCTATAAGGAAGCATATTTCTAGCAGAAAATACATTTCTGACTGAATCAGGTAATCAGAGTTCAGTGAGTATATATGATGCTTTCATGAAACTAAGTCATAAAGTTATTTTATTAATAATTAGAAGTCATAATTCAAAATTTTGTTCATAATTAGAAGTCATTCAATAATTTGATAACTTTATCTAGAATTTTTAAACAAGATGATTTTCTATTGATTATTTTTATCAATATATTAAAATCCCACCATTTTAAATGATTTTCTATCTCAATTTGCAAAGTATCCTCCAACTTCTTTATTTTGTCAACTGATTTTTCCCCAGAATTGTATTGAAACAGTCCTTGTGATTGGCCATCACCATAAATAAGTACAATTAGAAGATTGCTTCCAGAGGGGTGTGGTGATGCATGCCTGTTATTCCAGTAGCTTGGGAGGCTGAGGCAAAATGATCACAGATTCAAAGCCAGCCTCAATGAAAGCGAGGCCCTAAGCAACTCAGTGAGACCCTGTCTCTAAATAAAATACAAAATAGGGCTGAGAATGTGGCTCAGTGGTCCAGTGCTCCTCAGTTCAATCCCCAGTAATCACTCCCAAGAAAAAGGTTGCTTTCAATATTTTCTTTCAAAATATTTGCTACCTGAGTCCCCAAAGTAAAATGAGACCACATAGAGGTATGGGTCATGATTCAAAGTTCTCTTATACTTTATAAAAATTTGAGACAGAAATATTTCAAAAACGATGAGGAATCCTTCAAATCTAATATTTTAAAAATACAGATATTCAAGAATCTTAAAGAAAACTAAGCAGGAATTTTTAAAAATTAATTTAAGCCTAATACACAAAAGTAAAATTACATGTAAGTAACATCTATGAACAGCCTAGGGCTTACCTTTAATTTTTTAAATATTATCTCTCTAATGTTACATGTTCACCTTTTTAAAAATAGACAAAAAATATAGAAAAAAATATAAATAGACAAAAAATATAAAGCAAAATATCAACAAATTGAATCTGTTGACATATTAGAAGATAATAAATGCAAAATGTCCAGGAAGACATCCCAGAAAGAGCTTAATTTAATATTTAGAAATTAATTGATATTTTTCATGACATTAACAGAATAAGGTAGAAAAAGTATCTTCGTAATAGAGAAAAAGCTTTTCATAAAATACAACAGAAAATTAGCAATAAGAGAAATCTTAATCAGTGTGAAAAAGAACAAGAAAACTACAATTATCATCACACTAAATGCTGAAATACTCAATGACATCTTCTTTAAAAGTAATACAAGACAAGGTAAAATTCATTCTTGAATCTTCATACAGTTTGTATTTGGAGCTCTTTAGTGAAATAGGCAAATTAAAAATAAAAAGGCATAACAATGTTTGGATGTACAAGTTATCTTCATTCACTGATAGATATGTAATTTAGTAGAATATTCAAATAAATAATGAAACTATTAAAATTTATACTTGAATTTGTCAAGATCAATCCAAAATATATAAAATTTATTAAAATTATGTAAAAATCATTAAAAATCATAAGAATTATAATCATCATGGAGCTATAGATCAATACCAGAATGAAATAGTACTATACTGCCTGCAGATTAGCTAAAATTTAAATAAAACAAAGTGAAAACTGTCTAACAAAAGGTGGGCATTGGGAACCATCGTATATTGTGGTAACAATGAAAATGACATAGTTCAGAAACAAAACTGTTTCAAAGCTTCTAATAAAAGAGTTAAGATAGAAGCATGTATCACTGATATCAGAGAAATGCATAGCAATGCAGTATATTCCATAACCCTTAATGTAAACAAATTGATGATAATAGAACATTTTCATGATTTGATAAATTGAGGAAATATTATATATACAGTCACTTTGGAGAGAAAATGGTTAAATATGCAAAAAATTGAAGATATTTTCAAACAAGAACAAGAAACTTCGAATTTTAAGTGTAAGCCAAAGAAAAAAAAATTACCTATCTTATTTATATATACCCTTATAGAAATGAGATGTGTTCTAAAACCTTTGGGTAATGCTGTTGACCATTTTACATTTTCCTGTTACATGATTGTCTTTTTTTTTCTTCTTCTTCGTTGAAATTTTCACTGTTTCTTAATGTTTTATAGAAGTTCTTTGTCAATATCTTTGACATATGCTTTACAAATATTACCTTCCAGCCTAGGGCTTACCTTTAATGTTTTAAATATTATCTCTCTAATGTTACATGTTCCACTTTTTAAAATTCTATGCTTTTTACTTTTTTCATCTTGTTAAAAATCTGCATTCCTCATATTTTACATTTTGTTAAAGCATAAATTAATAATTCCATGGTATGTTTATTTACTTTTCCAATGTTGAAGACTAGTTGTTCTAAAATCATTTGTTAAAAGATTGATTATTTCTGAATAGATTTTGAATTATTCCAGTTATATTCAAGATTCTCATGTAGAAAATATAGGACTTCCCTTCAAAGATTATTTACATAAGTTATTGTGTCAGTTACTAGTGTGGTGAGTAATACCTACTAACAGACCTGAAACTCTCAGTGATGTGATCTATAACCAAGTCTATTAGAAATGAATTAAAAAGACCAAACTAGTAAATATTACATTCCCAGTCATCTTGGGTATTTTTTTTATTTAGGATTTTTTAACTAATTTGTGGTTATTTTTCTCCCCTTGGAAACCTCCCACCATAAAACCAAAAGGAAAAATTATGTCCTAATTGTCAGTAAATATTAATAATTATATACTTGAATGTATCAAGAGGAGGATTTAAAACTATTAAAAATATTTTTAGTTTTCATTTTGTAATTCTGGAGGAGAGTGTTGATTATATCTTTTCCTTAATGTGTGTTAATGTTTATTTGATATTTGTGTGTGCGTGTGTCTGTGTGTTTTTCTTTAAATAAAAACTCTTAAAGTCACTTAACTTGGACTCTGGAATAATGATGATAATAAAAATATTTAAAATTTAGTGAGGAATGTATACAATTATGTAATGGCCGTATGACAAGTTCAAATGCTATAGTTCCCACAATGATACCTAGTTCTTACAATATAGGTTTTTTCTTATATTTTCCATAACACACATTTATATCTATATTTTACAATATAACTACTTGATGAACCCTGTTGCATAGAACTTTTTTTTGCTAGACTCTTTATGATGATGAGTTAATACTGAATGTTGACTTTTTTCTTGTGATAAGCTCTATTTGTCAATAAATAATATTTTATACATGATCAGGTTTAGTTTATGGAGTTTTGTGTAGTTGTTGTTTGCATTTGTTTATAAAAGTAAGGTGTTAAACTAGCAGTTTAACTTTCAAACACTATTCATACACACACACACACATATATAAATACACACA
Organism: Geosciurus inauris; assembly: GCA_004024805.1. Lineage (NCBI taxonomy): Eukaryota > Metazoa > Chordata > Mammalia > Rodentia > Sciuridae > Geosciurus > Geosciurus inauris. Next base: position 36,211 of record PVHX01012625.1, read on the forward strand.
GATATATATTAATTTTATTAATATTAAAGAAAGGATTAAATAAGTTATTTTCCAAATATCTCAAATTTTTTACAATGTATAATATGCTATGTTTTTCTTGATATTTTAAAAAAATGTTAAAGCTGTCTGAAATTCTACTTATTTATGATTATTAAATTTCTTTAATAGTAGTATACTTAATCAATAGTCTATTGTTTTTTTCTCAATCTCTGAAAAATTGTAAATTTCAGGGCTTAGTAATTCTTTTTTTTTTACACTAGGGTTTGAACTCAGGGGTACTCTACCACTGAGACACACCACCAGTCCTATTTTGTGTTTTCTTTAGAGACAGGGTCTCACTCAGTTGCTTAGCACCTCATTGTTACTGAGGCTGGCTCTGAACTCGAGATTCTCCTGCCTCAGCCTCCCAAAGTGCTGGGATTACAGGCATATTCCACCATACCAGGCAAGGTTTAGAAATTTTTGGTTCTATAAGGGAGTCAGAGTAAGTCAACTCTCTTTCTAGCTTTCTGTCTTAGACAAGTTTTAAACAATGACTGGGCTCTAAAAACTTGTAATAATATTAATATTAATAATAACAGTAAACAAATGGATGGCTGCATTGAATGATGGGCCATGGTTTGCCAACTCCTGTTAGAATTTTCAAACTACTATTAGTTCTCTTTCATTTCTGGCTTTTTATTTGTTTTATCTAGATTTGACTATGTGTGTATCTTCTCTAATTTTTGTAATCAAGCTTCAAAGAGGTTTTTCTAGGTTAATTGTCTCTTAATAAGTTTAGCAGTTGGTTTGATAACATTCCTAATTAATGGTTGCAACCCTGTAATTGTTAAAATTTTTTAAATTTTTATTTTTATTTTTATTCTGTTAGATTTTAAGGTTCACACATACACACTTAATATTAGATATAATTCTTTAACTTTTTATTGGTGCATATTAATTACACAAGAAAGATTTCATTGATGTGAAAGTTTACATACATAGACCATAATTTGATCAATTTTATTTTCTAGTACCTGCCTTGTCCTCTCCTCCTTCTTCCTCTGTCCCTTCATCTCCCCTCATGGTCTTCCTTCCATCTTCTTTTCAATACCTTCCTAGTTCCTTTGCTCAAAGTTTGACTTATATTTTGTCACTCAATAATAACTACAACAGAAAAACTGAACTTGGTATTTCTATAAGGTCAAAAAAAGAGATGAATTTCTATATTTATGGTAGCATTTTTCCCCTTTTCAGTTTTTCATAGTTTCAACATTACATTGAGGCTTCCTCAATCCTATGTCACTGTGGACCATGTTAAAGCTCTGAATGTTGGCTTTATGCTTATTTTAAAAAGTGATTGAAATTTATTGTCATCTAGGGTCAAGTCTTCTCTAATTAGGCAGGAACATCTGGCCTCCCTCAAGGACCTATGTTAAATGGTTTATTATTAATTATGTATGTTAATGATTTGGAGCCCTTTAATTTTATGAAGTCAGCAGGGTTATTATTTTTACCACTGACCCACATTGCATGAATAAAGTGCCTAAGAATTAAATTCTTTAATAGAACATTGATGTGATGCAAATCTAATTTGAAGTTGGTTAACAAAGTTTCAAAAAATAAATTCAATGATTATTATTTAAATCAGTATATATTCTTATAAGACTTTAAATTGATTAATTGTATGTTAAAAATCACTAATAGTTATTTTATAAAAATAAGTAGGAGATTCTACTTAAGAAAAATTTTTTAAAAACATTCTAAAACAATAAATTTGTGCATTTATATTTTCACAAATATTTAATATTGCTTTTACAGCTACACTGACAAAAGTTTGAAAACCATTGTTCTGGGAAAGGTTATCAATGGTAAATTGCAGATTGGATTATTTCTTCTTAAACACTTTTAAGATATTTTTATATCCATCAACAATATTTGCTTAGACACCTTGAAGACCAACTCAAGAGTATGTTCACAAAGGTTATTATTTACATAAATATGTAGATATAATGCTGTCTTCTGTTGTTGGAACCAAGATTCATTTTAGTATACTAATCTCTTTAACATTGCCTCCTATGAGTCATTCACACATTTGAAATGTTAATTTACTTGAAATCATTTTTGAGTTTTCTTACAAATAGTTTCAGTTAGGTCCAATTTATTGCCAAATCTTCAAGTCACCTTAAGATCAAGACCACAGATATTTCACATGCTCTGTACTAGATCTGGCACAATTTTACATATTCAGGCCATCCTTCCTCTTGTCCTTTGACTCTTCCCTAATTTGTATAGAGCCAATATGTTTTCATGATTCAGAGGCTGCTAAGGAGAAATTAAATATCTTTCATCTGAAATTTAATATTTCAGTGGTTTTTGTTTCTGAAATTTTTCTTGATATAAATTTGTGCATTACTGAGCAACTCTTTTCCTAGGATAGATGCAGCCAATGAAATGTATAGAAATAAAGGAAAAGCAATGATATATATTCTTGTCATTATAACATGTTATACATCAGAGGTACTGACAACTCTCACTTATTTTCAACCTTAAATTAAATCCAGAACCTGGAACATTATGTCTTAAATACCTTCTTCTCAAAATCTTAGTAGATATCCTTGCCCATTATATAAATATAGGTATCCATATATGATATGTGATATTTTTAAACACTTACTCTCAATATTCACATTCTATTGCTTTTATTTCAAAATAATTATGGCAAAATTCATGGTATCTTCATACCAAGAGTGTAATAAAACAAAATTTTTGGAATTATCCACCCAAATATTGGATGAGTGGGATATAAATTGTCATATTCCTTATTATTTTGTGTATGTGATTAAAATAAGTTAAATACATATGAGTTAATGTAATTTTGCAGCAAGCCTAAAAAATAACTAAAATAAGGTTTTGGTGGATTTCCACATTAGCTTTTTACTTTTTGAAGCATGACAAGGAATATATTCCTTAAAGAAAGATGTTTTGAAAAGAGTCACTGAGGCAAAAGCTGGGTTAAATGGGGGGATTGTATTGTCAGTGAAGCTGATGGGGAGAAAGAGAAAAGAGGCTTCAAGAAGAGAGAAAATACCAGATGGTGCATAACCAAGCTGGCCACAGTTCTCAAAAGCAAAGCTTACTGCTCTGCCTTGGGGACATCTGGAGATAGTTCTTGTCAAACTGTCACTTCTTGGAATTTCCCTTTTGGATGTGGGAGCAGAATTGGAATAAATTGTGTAATACTTACTGATCTTCCTTTTCTCCTCCCTCTCATAGTTAAATTTAGCCACATTCTCTTTGTCACCTTTGGGATTCTGACTTGTGGCTTCCAGACTCTCCAGGTTACTGCAAGAAGAAGAATGCGGAAACTTAACTAGGTCATCTGGCATGTCTTTAGACTCAATGGACTGTTGTGGTCAGTCATAAGTACATGATGCATTCATTATCTGCTTATGAATCATAAGTTGGCACAAAACTTAGTAATTTAACAAATATTTATTTCAGCTTCTGAAATAAAGGGATAGCCCACTTATTGCCTGGGACCATTCTTAAAGTAACATCTGAATTTACATATTTACATCCATTAAATATAAATATTGTTTCTCTTTCTTTCTCAACCATGGGATGAACCAATTAGGAACTAAGTGAAAGTGTAAGGAAATTATAAATACCATACATTATAGCAATGTAGCTTGTATTTCTGTCTGGTGTATTTCCTGCTTTCTGTAGAATTAGGCAGTCTTGATCATCTAGTCATCAGCAGTTCTGTGAGATCATAAACAAATACATACAAGTATGCTCACAGCTGAAAGAAATTGAGAAAATAAAATCTCATCAACTAAGACAGATCCAGTCAGAAAAGTAAAAAACACATGTGCAAGCCCAGTTCTTTATTCATTCCAAGCTCAGTGATTAGCCAGGCCAATATTCAGAAGGATGATGGAGAGTCATCAGCTGAAGGCTATAGCAGTATTAGAAAGAAAACATAAGACAAAAGTAAACAATACATTTAACTGTTGCCATAAACATAGCTAATAAACAACAATGAGTACTGGAAAAACTATTATAGAGTAGCCACTGATTTTGAGGAAGTAAGAATACTATCTAAATGAAAGGATCGTGAGTATTGAAGAAATCTCAGGAAAAAGGCCAAATTATACCATTACTGACATGTTCTGTGCACTACTTATTTTGCTTTTTTTGAACTATTGGCATCTATGAATTAATTAGACTCATAATTGGGAAAAAAGATTATGCTTAGCAATGAAAAAGGGTTGTATGCAACAAATTAAGTTTACATGGTTTACCACATCTTCATGAAGATGGATAGTTAATAATAACTTCAAATGAAGAAACAGCAGTTAGCTAAAGAAAGTTTTAGAATTCTTTCCATTAAATACAAGTACTTACAATTAATTATATTACTTGTGAAACATGAGCCCCAACAACCTTCCAAAATATTAAATCACTTAACAATGTTACTTTTGTGCATTAATGTGACCACCTGGTGGCACTGTTGATTAAATTTGAACAATTTACATTTTTGATAAGTCCTTTAAAGGGCATTGTCTATATCAAAATTGCAAAATACATATGATTTCTGTTGCTATAACTTCATTGGCATACAAAGGTTTTATGACTATAGCTAGAGAAACATTGAAAGTTATTTGTGAGAATTTAAAATTTTTTTTAAAAACTCTATTTTTGTTTGAGATATTTAAGGATGTATAAATACCTGGATTAATATTAAAAAGTACATTGAATATATTTATAAAGATCCACACTGTATACTTTACAGGTACATGCATTCCGAATAAAAGGCATTCATAAAAAATTAAGACAAAAAGTGCCATTTACACTGGTGTTCATTGTCATGAGGCCAAATGACAGACAGTATAAACATGTGTTCTACATGATATCTTCTTAAGTCTTACAGCCCTACATTGGCTACACTGTCAATAGTATATAATATCCAAATATCCAAACTGCACACAATCCAAGTGAAAAGGGAAAAAAAGTTACATCATACTTAACTGTAATTATTTTTTCACCGGTGATTACTTTTAGTAATGATTTTGATATTTTGCAAAAAAAAAAAAAAGAAAGAAAGAAAGAAAAAAAATACAAGCAAACACTTGAATAAAATTGTATAATCTGTAGATTATAAATTATATTCTAGAGATTTGTTGGCTCACTGAAAGGCCAAACACAAACTTCTATAATTTTTCCTATTTCTCGGTCTCCATTTCCCATATTCAAAGGGAGGAAACACAGAGCCGGCCTTGACTATCCCTGATTTGTAAACTTTAACACACTACCAAATTAACCATAATCCTCTCTACCTACTTAGTACTTGCTTATACTACCTGGATAACTGCAGGCCATTTTAATTGGTACTTTTCCTGTGCACTTAACAATATTTTTCTGCCACCGAGCTTTTAGTTTTCAGTGATTCCACATTAAAATGCCACATGCTTTCTTTGTGTCTGATGGAATCAATGATAATAGGGATAATAACTGATTCTGAATCTAATGTGATTCTGGAAAGCAACACTTTTTACTAGATCTAATGAGAATACGATGCTTGAAATGAATATAACACCTCTACCAACTTTTTTGCTTTGCAATGAAGTTGTAAGTTTTGTACATTATCTATTGTTCACATTTTCTTGACCAATTTTACCAAAGTTAGCAGGAAAAGAATGTAATCTCATTTAGGAAAATAATCTAAAACATATAAGCACAATACACTAATCCTTCCACTCTTTCACAACCACTATGCTATGCTGCAAATTTACAAAATACTTTCATTATACTGTGATTTTTTTAAAATTTATTTTTTTACATGTAAGTGTACGTTTATATAACTATTTCTCAGTGATCTAATAATGAATAATTAGTAAATATGTACTGCATAATCATGAATGAATACAAATTTCTTTACATGCATTTATTTAATCTCTTCCTAGTTCTTGCATCTACTTATTTGATCAACAAAGTATTTCACAATAACTCTATTATAGCCATTGTTTCAAGTGCTGAAGAAATAGTAATGTTTTTTTTTTTGTCTTAATAGGAGACAGAAATATGTAAGTTTTGGATCATATATTCCCGTAGTTATATTTGAAATACTATAAACATTATTATCTCCATGATGCTAAAATTTTATTCTTTTCAAAATTTAAAATATGTTACCTTGAGTCAAGGAAATAGCATAACTTATATAGCCAACAAATGCTAATCCAAAATCAAACTCACTGCATGTGGTACCTAGATTTATGAAACCTTCCATTTTTCAAGATGTTTTATCTTTTAAGTTAGCGTTCAGGCAAAAGAATGCTGTGGTTTTATGGATATGAATCCCCTCCAGCAATGCAGACTCAGGAGATTTCCCTATTGGCGAGAGTTGCAGCTGTGACTTTATTAAATTAAACATAGTTCATGGCAATTAGCCATGGAAGTTTCCTTTGGGCCACCCTTCTGATTGCAGAGAAACATGACAGAAACAGCTTGCATTCCACAATGAAACTCCAACATAATTTTCTGCCCTTCAGGATCTGCCTGCTATCTTCATGGTTCCAAGGGCTGTGCTCTTTTTCAGAGTTTCATTAATATTACTTCTTAGTACTTTTCAAACTTTATGTGATCAAAATATCTATTAACTGAACTTTGTATATTTTATAATTTTATCATTATTTTTATTTCCATTTGTTTAATTTGAAATGGCTACTTCTAAAAAATATAAATGAAAACTATAGATAATGATAATATACTATATATTTCAAAAAGTTGGAAGAAAGAATTTTGAATGTTTCACCAAAAGGAAATGATAGCTATTTCAGGAGATATGTGTACCTTTATTTAAATATTACAAATTTTATCTATGCATATGAACAACACATAGTGCCCCATAAGTATGTATAACTTTTGTATTTTTATTCATGATTTAAAATTAATTTTAAAGAGTAAAATAAAGTAAAATCTAAGACATGTGGTATAAAGTTAAAGAAAGCTGTACTATAATATTTAGTAATATATTGTTCTTTCCTATTTTACACTAGTTCAAAACCATTTTATTTTCTCCTCTTTTCCATTTTTCCTCCTAACATCCATAAGACACTTCTATTAGGTATTGGTAATGCCTGCTTATAGGTTTCATAGTTGCTACTAAAAGTGACAGAAGTTCTCTACTCTACATGTACATTGATTTTGTTTCCTTTCAGTCTCTATTCAGTTTTACTTGTAGTTTTCTCTTTCTGGAATAGTCTTGTCAAGATATTCACATGTTGGAACTCATTACCATTTTCAATTTAAATATTCATCCTTAGTAAGGCATTTCCATGCCATGAGTATATTCTATGCTCACCACAAGTAACTCTGGCTTATTACTTATGTTAATTTTTAATGGTACTTGTGCCCTCAGGAAACTATATTTCATTAACCTTTGTCACCTGTTTCCCACTGAACATAAACTGAATGTGAACAAATTCTCATCTGTCATGTTACCCAGAAAGGAGAACCTTGCACAAAGTAGATTATACTTTAATATTCACTAAATACATATATGAAAATGATTTTAGAAATGCTGAGTTACTGAGAAATTAGTTTTTTTCAATTTTTGTGATTTTTGTTAGTATGAAAATAGATGTAGGTTGCTGATACTATCAGACTGAATAGTTCTCTTTTTTTGTGATTTGTAAATTCCAAGGTTCTTTTGTGGCCATGAGCTTAGAAGACCAAGAGTATTGGGAGTTAGTTGGCAATGTTAGAAGAAAACACAGAACTCATGTAGCCTCTAAAACGTCAACACTTTTCTGTGCAAAAGCCAGCCTTCTTTGTATGATATATATAAGAAAATCAGAGGAAGATTAGGCACTCTCACCTAATCAGTCATCAAAATATCATCTGTGGTGCTCATGGTGTGATGATCAGAATAGTACTCTATCCAATATCAAAAAAGTGCTCTTGTTCTGTTCTGTTTTTCTTTTCCCTCCTTTTGTTGTTGTTTTTCATTGTGTGTATGTGTTTGCATTTAAACACAGATCATTTATTTCAGATCAGTTTTAGTTTTATAGAAAAATTGTAACAAATATCCAGTTTCCAAATGCACTATACACTTCAGTCTTCTCTAATATTAATACATTAATATGTTTGTTACAAGCAATGAACCAATTTTGATAAATTATTAAGTTAATCCATACCTTATTAGATTTTCTACTTCTTACCGGATGTCCTTTTTCTCCTCCAGGATTATATCTGAGATAGAAAATTGCATTTATTTTCCATGACTCTTTGGGATATTTATGGTTGTAACAGTTTCTCAGATTTTTCTTGATTTGATGACCCTTGAGAGCTTTGAAAAGTCCTTGCCAAGTATTGTGTAAAATCTTTTGCAAGGGAATTTGCCTGATGTTTTTTACTCATAATTAAATTGGAGGTTATAGATTTGGGAGAGGAAGTGAATATTGTGAGCCTTTCCATCACATCCTATCCAAGGTTCCTACGAGCACCATGGCATTATCCTGTATTTGATGTATTTGACAATAGTTTTCATCAATAGGTTGAGACAGGTTTGCCAGATTTGCCCATTACAAAATTATTCCTTAGTTCTACTTTCCACATTGTACTCCTTGGAAGGAAGACACTGTGTGTAGCCCACACTAGTAGACTACTAGTGGGAGTTATGCTTCACCAGTAAAGGCAAATTATGCTATTCCTTTAGTGAAGGATTATGCACCTGTTTCTTGGGAACTGAATAGCTGCATAAATTTTTTTAAATTTTCTGTCTGGAGTATTTCTATTCTCTCAAATTTATTTATTTGTTTTATTTAATTAATCAAGTATATCAGTTCAGATTCATGAGTGTTCAAAATTTGAGTTATTATGAAAAACATTGCTTTTTGTATTTTGTTGCTCAAATGGTTCAGCTTTGGTCATTGGGAACTCTTTCAGACGGCTTCTTGAAATATTGCTTTAATTATTATTATTATCATTACTTCATGTCAGTGTAAGATGCTTCAAGTTCATGGTATATTCTTTTCACTTTTCTACTGGAAAATATATTAGAAACTAAGATTTTGACTTCATTATACTTGTTGTTATTGAGATGTCATTGCTTGCAGCACATGTTAGTAGGCAAAAAAAAAATCAGACATAAAAAATATAAGTGTATATACAAATACATATTCATAAATATGTATATAAGTATTCATGTTTATCTTTAATAAACATGAGCTCATAGTGATTACTCTAACTCTAATCCACTGCAATATGGGTTCATCTAATCTCCTCTCCTTTGTGATATATAAACTTCCACCCCAACATTGAAAATCTTGGATTCTTCCAATGACCGCCCTTTGCTTAATTGTATAAATCCAGTATGCTTGTTTTTAGTAGTATTGAATTTTTAACCTATACCCCCATGACATGAGATTTTCCAAAAATCTTCTTTAATTACTGTTAATATTCTATAACTTTCTCCATCATTTCATTAAAAAATACCCGCTTCTTTATGTTTAAGTTGAACTGACATATACAAGAATCTTATTTATTTATCCCCTATGCAAATTGCTGTAATTTGACTGGCATATCTAAATCATTCACATTTAAATGATTGTTAAAGTATCTGAATCATCTACCTTGCTACAACTGTTTTCAACTTGTTCCATTTGTTCTCCCCATTTTTTCTTTATCTGGTTTTGATTGATCATTGTGCCTGTTTCCATTTCATACCCATGATGACATATCAGTAATAGGAAACTAGATTGATAGATCTTCAGTACAGTAGTACCCCTTATTCAGTTTCCCTCCCCGTGGTTTCAATTACCTGTTGTCAACTATGGTCTGAAAATATTAAATGGAAAATTTCGTAAATAAATAAATCATAAGTTTTAAGTTACATGTGACTTTGAGTAGTATGATCAGATTTTGCCCCATCCCACTTCGTCTCACCTGGGACCTGAATCATCCCTTTTTCAATCATGTCCACACTGTATAAGCGACCTGCTGATTAGTCACTTAGATGTTTCAGTTATCAGATCAATTGTCATGTCACAGTGCTTGTATTCAAATAACCCTTATCTTAGTAAAGTCCCCAAAGCAAGGGTGATCCTGATAATCTAATTATAGGATAGTATTATAATTGTTTTATTTTTAGTTATTGTTGTTAACCACTTATTGTGCCCAATTTATAAATTAAAGTTTATCATATATAGAAAAAAAAATTATATGACATAGTAATTGGTACTTCTAAGATTTGGTATTACTTGTGTTTTCAACATTTACTGGGGATCTTGGAATGTATCCTTCATGGATAAGAAGGGGTATAGTATTTTAGCATTTATGTTAATGTATCTATGAATTAGACTAGTGAAAATTTACTATGGCTGTAGGTGACAGAGATTTCATATTTCTTCAATTTTTTTGTTTCATTGTGAAAACTATAATTTCCTAAGTATTACTCAATTAAAGATTCTGTCTTCCAGCACATTCAGCCATAGCTCCTTTTATTAGACTGGAGTCCTATAGGTGTGATAGTAAATTGTATAGGAAGAGGAAAATGTTATAATCTTATAAGTAAATTTCTGTATTTTAATGACATTTCAAGTGTTGCTTGATGGTTTGAGATTGTTGTTGTTAAGATAAGTAATAGAATATCCACAGGGACTAGAACAGGAGAAGCCCCCTTTCCAAGGCAAGACATAGCTCTGATTTCATCTTCTCCTCTGAATCAGAGGTGTTTGTTATGAAAAACTCTTTGGGGCATTTTACAATAGATATTCTTTTCCTCCCTGTAAAAGCAAAAAGGAATCTTTCTTGACTTTTCCCAGTGAAGACTTGATGGGAAATTAAAGCCTATGAAATTAAAGCCCATGAGAGTATGAGAGCTCTTAAGTTTGAGCATCCCTGGAATTTTGCATTGTCATTTTAATCCACATTTTATCTCCAGAAAATTTTCCCAAGTTACCATCCATTGTTATTTCTACCAGTAGAGTGCACCCAGTTTCAGTTTGAGTTAAGCAAATTTTAGGTCTGACCTTCTAGGTTCATCTCTCTCCTTAGATTCAGGGTGGTGGTTTATCCTTTGACCTCAGTTCTCTGAAGGGTACAAAAGGTTATTTTCATTTTGTTTAGGTTTTTTTTTTTTGTGGTAAAGACAAGAGAGATGACTTTTAAATGTTTTACATGTTGAAACTAAAGTCATAAATCTGCAGTTCACGTTTCTGTATCATTCTCTTTGACATTAATGATACTTAATAAGTATATAGTGATAATTGTAAGTTCTAAAAAAAGTCAAGTGATTTCCTGGTGATTGAGATTAATATAGTAACAAGGATGGCAAAAGAGGGTTTCCCTTCCAAAAAAGCACACAATTATATCTGAAGACATAACTTAAGATGTAAATTGATGCTTAGGCAGCCCCCATTACAGTAGAGAGGTCATAAAGTATAAACTCCAACGTAATTAAACAGAGCAAATTTATGAATCAATTAAAAAGAATGGAAGGAGGTGCTGCTAAGATATACATGCCCATTTAAATGACAGTCATAGAAGTGCGCATATGCTTCTAGTTGAATTAAGCGTATGATTAGGTGATTATTATGTTGATTTGATTTGCTCAATTTGTGTCCTGAAAGACAAGGCACAATTAAGATATAAAGAAAAAAAATCTACTTTTACAGTGCTAATGTGTCATCAAAAATTCAGTCCAGAGGAGTCAAAAATTCACTTTTTACATTGGTAGTAACATATTAGTTGTGTAAAGAAATAAAACTAGAAAAATTCATATTACAAATACTTTATATGTGAAATAGAAATAAGACATTATTTTTCCATGCAAGAGCAAAATAAAATCGCCAAAATCTCTTTCCAAGAACACATTTTTTTTTTCCTTTTTGATATCAGATATTGAACCAAAGGGCATTTAAGCACCATTCTCCCTTTATTTATATTTTATTTTGAGACAGGCCTTGCTAAGTTGTTAAGTGCCTCACTAAGTTGCTGAGGCTGGTTTTAAACTTGCAATCCTCTTGTCTCAGCTTCTGGAGCTGATGGGATTAGAGACATGCACCACGTTGCCCAACAATATAAATTATTTTTAAAAGTCTACCTTTTTTTTTTTTAGCTTAAAGAGTCTACTTTCGAGCCGGGCCCCATGGCACATGTCTGTAATCCCAGCACTTTGGGAGGCCTGAGACAGGAGAATCACAAGTTTAAAGCCAGCTTCAGCAAGGGCGAGGTGCTAAGCAACTCAGTGAGACCCTGTCTATAAATAAAACACAAAATAGAGCTAGGGATGTGGCTTAGTGCTCGAGTACCCCTGAGTTCAATCCCCAGTACCACAAAAAAAATTTTTCTGCTTTCAATATAATGTATTAAATTATAATGAAAATTAACTAATTAATTTGCTTTAAATCAATTGCAGATGCTGCCAGTCTCTAGTTATTATTCATGCACACAGTAATTTAACAAATATTACCAGTACCTTTAGCAGGACAAAAAACAACGGCCCATCTACTGTAAGTGTGGCTGATAAATCAGTATGAATTTTGTAGTATAGAGAAGAGTTGTAGTGGAATTTTTTTTTAAAAAAAAGATGAGGTATTTCGGTGTTGTATATGGTAAAGCTTCATGAGGCTTGCTCAAATTTTCACTTTAAAAAAATAAGATAAGGGGAAAATCAGAAATCAGTTCATTGGAAACTGTGGAAACAGACAGATGAAACATTAAGACAACTTTGTCTATTATACAGCCAAACAATCATACTTTAGCAGACTTAAGTGCCTAATTTTTGTACTGAAGAACATTCTCTGCAACAAATTCTGCTCCAAGACACAAAGAAAGTCCTATTGTTTGCAACACCATTGTCTGTGGAGCTGACTGCCAAACAGTAGTTGGATATGTTCGATTTGATCCAGGCTCCAGGGAAGAACTCATATCAGCAAATGTAGGCCTGAGATACAGCTTCAATGTCTAAGCAAGGAAACTAGATGTTTAATCATTCTTTGAGGCCTAAGTATAGTCAAGAAATCTTGGAAAACTAGATGCAGTTTCAACAGGAGTTGTAGCTTAGAGGACATGAATACAAGATCTGGCCACGTGCTTGGTGTAGACCATGTCTCTAAGTAAAATACAAAATAGAGACAGGTTACCTTAGCAACAGATTGGAGCAGGGGCAGGTTATCTTGATAAGGCTCTGAAGGCATTAGCATTTCAATATCTCTCCAACTTCCCAGACCCAAATTGGACTCTGTTCTGATTACCTATCTTTAATTCTAGCTTCACTTTCAAATTCCTATTGCATGGACAATATTGATAATTTCATCAAGACCAATGCTGACTACCAACTTACATAATACATTTCAGGACATGAGTGTGGTATTCATTTTGGAATATCGGGGATGGAACCTATGGGTACTTTTCCAATGAGCTACATTTTTGACCCTTTTTAATTTTTATTTTGAGACAGGGTCTCACTAAATTACCAAGGCTGGCTTTGAACTTGGAATTCTGCTTCTACTTCCCAAGACACTAGGATTATAATACATGCTACAACACCTGCTTGAATGTGATTTGTGACATAATAACTTTATAGATTGATGAGCATAAGCATTTATTAAATAGAGAAACAATGTGCATTCTTTGCTAAATATTGAAATACTACATAACAAAATGTGTTTTAATTTCAATAGAAAAATTAGAAAGTCCACTTTTGTTAATACATCTTCCAATGGCTGAGTAGTTTCTGCTCTGTGTGAAACAAATATTAGCTTCTGATTCCAATTATTAAAGTCTAATATTATATCTGATTATATTTAATTATTCAGAATCTCTGTAGCATGTCATAAGATATGGTATAATTAGAAACACAGCAACACCAAAGAAACCATTTATAGATTCTCAACAGCAATTATAACATCCTTTAGGCTTTTCCATATTCTGAGGAAAGATTTTTCTAATCACTTACTGATTGTCATACAGGATAGATGAATTTTTTTCTACTTTTGTAAAATCGATATTTAAAGGAATAACCACCTGTACAAAAATTTGTGCTGCTGCACAATAAATTGTAAGTGTTCACCAGATTTCATAATAATAAACTTTGCAATGTTATTTAGTATAAACACAGCTCACCTCTCTTGCACATAGCACTAAACCCTTCAACAAACCTGAACTTGCTAACGTGACACAGTATCCTTTGCTTCTTTTAATGTCTATTTATAGCACTTGACACATTGTGCCCTTACTGAAAGTGAAACATGAACACTATGTTATGAATGTAATACTCCATAAAATAAAAGCTAAGATTATACTTTTAATATTATAGTATAAACAAACTTGCATTTTTATGGGTTGGAAGAAAGCTAAGAGTATAAGCTTTATGGTATTGATTCATTATTTTCATCTTCAGCAGCAAAGTTTCTAGTAGTAATATAGAAATGCTTCATTTATTCAACACCTATATCTTATTATACCTATTGTAATACTATAGGTTAGACTAAGATTTTACTTTGTGTTCTTAATTCTAAATAATGATTTCAATAGCAAAATTAGAAAGTCCCCTTTTTTAAAATACATCTTCCAATAAATTCTCTTCTCTCTTCTAATTGGCATACTCAAACTCCTACTTTTGATGTTGATTCCCTTGTCTTCCCTCTGAAAAGAATGTATAAGAACAACAAACTCTTGTGTTCTGAAGACTTATTTTTGTGTTATCCTCATACATAATCATGTGGAAAAAACCATATTTATAGACATTTATCACTTACTTTATGAAAAAGCCAAAGGAGAACATTTAGAATATGAGATGAAAACAATGAATTTATTTCATGATTTCAATAACAAAATTTTATTACTTTATTACTAGGAAGTTTTCTTTTAGGGATAGTATGTCCATTCTATGAATGTAAAGCTAGCACTTTCAAAATTTTGAGATTCTCATCAAGAGAAGCCAAGTCTTCTTGATTAAACTCATAATTCATTTACTTCCCTGTGTTGCCCTTCTATAAGAGTGATGAAACTCTCTTCTGCAAAAACAGTTTTAATATCAAAATGCATATCAAATGCATCTAATAGAAATAGCCACTTATCACATGATGACTTGGGATTCCAAATATTTTGTTATGTTTTAATATTGAACGATAACTGGAATACAGCTCTATGGAAGGTGGTATTTTGTCTATACAGCTGAGAAGTCATTAGAAGTAAATAATATATTTTGAATTTGTTTGACTGATTTGGAAAAGTTGGAAAAACTTATTTTGCTAAATCTCCTTTGTTATGAAATGAAAGATATCTGTGGATTTTTTTTAAGTGAAAGCAGTGGTAGAAAACTACAGAACTAGTCAGGTATTTGGGAACAGGTTTTGCTGTATCCCATTTCTTTAAGTATTGATGGGGGGATATTTTACCCAGGCAAGTCCTATATAATTCATGGAAAATCTAGGAATACTATGGCATACATTCTTATTCTGTTCAATATTCCCATGTACTGTACAGACTTTTGATCAAATTTGATCAATGTTGGAAGGTGTCAAATGTTACATTAAATTACTTAACAGTTACACATAGTATTTATTTCTAGAATTTCAGAAGTATTATTATGACTCACAGTTGTACTACCGTCTATGTAATTTTTGATAGAAATGACGAAAGTATTAAAGATTCATTCAGTTATCATCAGAAAAGCTCTCCCATGAGGCACTGATATAGCTCAGATGAGTTGTGTCCTCATGACAGGAAGAGTAAAAGGAGAATAAACAATGATCTTTTTATACTTTGCTCAATTAGTCCATCAAATCTTATCAGTTACATAGGACTAACATTGATAGGGTTATTTGGAACTGTTCTGAGCTTTCAGTATTTTGTTTCTTAAGAACATGAAATATAGCCAGGTGTGGTGGTGCACACCTGTCATCCCAGCAGCCCAAAGAGGCTGAAGCAGGAAGATTGCAAGTTCAAAGGCAGCCTCAGCAACTTAGCAAGCCCCTAAATAACTTAGCAGGACCCTGTCTCAAAATAAAGAAATTAAAGAAATAGCAAATAAAAAGGGTTGGGATTGTAACTCAGTGATAAAACTCCCCTGGGTTGAAACCTAGTACAATAAACAAACAAACATATTATGCATATATGCATATATATGTAAATACATTTTAAAGATTCATAATTTTGTGGGGGAGTGGACAGAAGTACAGTTTTATAATTAATGGAGCATTCAGTTCATGAAGAATACAGAAAAATGAAGGTTTCCTTTTTCATCTATATTCTTTTTAAAATCAATTTTCACCTTAAAATAATGTTCCTATAAATCTATCACTGAGCTTATATACTTATGGATATGAAATGGGACAGATGAAAGCTCTAGTGACTATGTAATGAGTCTTTAATTACTTTTGAGTTCCTTACTACTATGATCGAATTGTGCTCACAATTTGAATATTATCTTAGATTAATACAAATTAAATCTGGTCCCTGAAAACTAAAGAATAATTGAAAATTATATTCTTATAATTGAATCTTTGAAATTATATTCTTAGATCTTTTAGATGTCTATAGGTATGAAAATTAGCATATCCTCTAGTTGAAATTTTGATACTATAACAACCTGATTTATTCTTCCCCTATCACCTTACACCCCAATAAAGCATGCTGAATTAAATTAAGATAAATCTATCTCCATTTTCATGAAAATGACACAGTTTCATTTTTCTTTATGGCTCTGTAAAATCCCATTGTGTATCATACATTTTCTTTATCCATTCATCCATTAATAGTCACCTAGGCTGGTTCCATACTTTGACTATTGTGAATTGTTCTGCTTTAAACATGGATATGTATGTATCACAATAGTATGGTGACTTTAATTCTTTAGAATAAATACTCAAGAATATAGCTGGGTCATATGTTGTGTACACTCCTAGTCTTCTGCATAACCTATATATTCATTTCCCTAGTAGTTGCACTAACAAACATCCTACCAACAATGTAAAAGTATTCCTTTGCAGGAAACAGGATGGAACTAGAGACTATTATATTACTGAAATAAGTGAAATAAGACAAACTCCAAAGGTCAATGGTTGTATTTTTTCTCTCATATGGGGAAGCTAAAGAAGAAAAGGAAAAATAAAGTTGTATGGGGGGCGGAGGGGATGGAGATCTCATGAAAATCAAAGGAAGATCAGTAGAGAAAAGAGAACAAATGTAGAAGGTGGGAAGCATGAGGTAAAGTATTGGGAGGTGGCCAAATTACTGTTGTATTGTGTGCATCGTGCATTTGTAATAAGTAACAACAAATCTCATCATCATGTACAACTATAATGCACCAATAAATGTCAACCCAAATGTAGCATTGTTATTATTAAAGATTGGAAAAGGTGGGTAGAAAATAAAGGTTTTGTTTGGTCACTGCATGCTGTATGCATGTATGGAAATATCACACTAATTGTCACCAATTAATATGTATAATTAATGAGTTAATAATAAATAAATAAATTTGGAAAAATGCCTTCATCTAAAGAATTTACCTTTCCACTTAAAATGGTTAAAAATCTCAAATTGTGGCCATTAAAATTTTATTAATAGTGTAGACTGGAAAACCTGCACAACACAGACAATACACTCATGGCTGAGCACCTAGATATGGCGCTGATCTATATGAATGTATCGACATCAGAAAACATGGCCACCAACACTGGGAAGCCAGGCAACCACTGGTGCTGTTAATATGTTGGTTCATTTAGTTCTGTTTTTTCCCTTTAATGTTGCTATTAAATCAAAATATCAGACTCATTTTAGCTTCAACTGGAATGAATTCAGTAGAAGGGGCAAAAGTGAAATTCTGTTGAGTTCCAAAAGTGAAATTCTGTTGAGTTCCATTTAGATAGTTGCTTTTTCCTTCAAATGCTGGTTTATTTGTGGTTATTCATGTTCCAGAAATATAACATAACATATTTCATCATGGGTTATATGAATTGAAACATGTTGTCATCATTTGGATTTTAAGACAGCAAGATTCTTCAAAAATGGAATTATTTTAATAAACAAAAAGGATGGGAATACATGTTATTAAATCTTTTACTTTGTCAGGAAATTGACTTTAGTTCATGTAAAAATTGTTTCTCTGAAAATCTAAGTATTTGACTTAAATTTAGAAAAACTGTATAGCATCTTGCCCTTAAATATTTTGCACAACAAAATTTACTTTTTTAAGTATCAAGTTTATTCTCCTTTCTTAGATTGACTGGCATTTATATAGAAAAAAGTAGTACATTCATGGTAGGAGACAATTAGCTAAATAAAGATTACTTTTTATTACATTGTGTTTCCATTCACTATCTAAAAAGTATGATAAATAGCCTCCAAAATTTGACTCATATATGTAATGGACTTAGGAATATATATCCATTTACTATTTTTTATTGTCAATTTGTCTGTTTTCCTGGAGTTCTTATTGTGGCTGTAGTTCTTTTATTGAATGTTAAGACTAAAGAGAACAGTTTCCATTACTTGCCTATATGTATCAACTATTCCTTCATGAAATTCCAATGCCAATATAGAGTTCTACCGCTTACTTCAAAGAGCTCATTTATTTTCCTTAGCTCAACTTTGCTTCAAACCAGCAGATTTCTTATTGGTGGAATTCAATGTTAAATAGTTTGAACATAACCTTGAAGTGAATTCTTGTCTTTCCTTGTACTCAATTACCCTCTTTGAGCTTTTCATAAAGCAAAGTACTGTGCAAGGCTGCACTGTCAGTCCAGCCAAGACCAAAATGATAGAAGCAAGAAATGCTCTGGGGAACACTGCAAATGCAATTTCTGCTTCTTACTTGGAAGTTTAGAACTAGCAACAGTCTAATAGAAACCCTTTGCTTTCTGGATGATCCATTTACAGCATGATAAGCACCACTGTGAAGTTAATAGTATGTCTCAGAAGCAGACCTTTTCTTACAGTTAACTGTGTGTAAAATTGTCTTTCTTTTCTTTCTTATTTGACGTGTACTCTAAATTTATAGCTAGTCTGTCATATATTTCTGCTAAACAGTCTGATCTTCCTCTGAACATTTGATTTATGATGACTTCAAAAAGGGTTATGTCTAGAATGTATTATTATGTATATCTTCTTGAATCCATTTTTCTTAGTTTTTAGTTCTGATGAGCTTTTTCTTTTTATATTCACTTTGCTTAACGTTTGCATCTTTCCAAAATATGAGATAATTTATGCTTTCTTTTCTTCTTCCATGTAACTTCTCTTTTGGAATTCATCTGTGCTGCTCTACATGACATCATTCTCTTATCTGTAAAAAGTGATGCACTCTTAATAACTTTTAAAATGAGCATCACCTAGTACAGAAAGTCTAAATATCCCTCTCTGTGTTTCCTTTCAGTTAAATTGTATCAGGTCTGTTTTCATTAAATCTATCATGAGGGTCTTATACTGCAAGGTAAGTGATTAACCTCATCATTCACATGTCTAACCAAAGATAAAACTATTTCATCTATTATGTTAAATCTTTGATGATTAAAATTTGGGATTAAAATTACATTAATGAACTACCTTTAATACTGTTATCATTTTAAAGCAATAACTGAAATTTTTACAAATGTATCAGGCATGCACATTTTACCTATGTCTTATACAACTATTTTTAGAAAGTTAGAGTTCATTACTAAGGGAATAGTAAATTATATTATTATTAATGATATATTATGTTATTATTATAATAATATATCCACTTCCTGGCTAATTGAAATGTTTCATAAATTCTAAGGTGCCTTGAAAAATATTGAGTGGGGGGGGGGGAGAGGGAATTGGGTTTGAAATCTTGTTCTTCTACTTGCTTAAGGATGGATAACTTACTTAAATATTGTTGCCTTCAATATACACACAAATGACAAATGCTTGATGTTGTTTCTTTCTTAGTAACAAACCACCCAACATGTGTTTGGATGTTTGCTTGTTACACATTTGTATTAATTCTTGAAAATACATGAGAGGGCTTCCCTATTTCATAGGTTCCCAATCCCTCTGACTCAACCTCTCCATCTCTTCTCCACTTCCATTTTAGGTGATATTCTACTGAATAACTATTTCTTCCAGTAGTTTGTTTTTGTAATAATTTACCTTAACTTTTGCAGTCATTACTATGTTCTTATGAAATAACAGCAAAGAGACTGACAATTAAGAATCTCTTCTTCCTTTCCTTCTATCTTCTTCTATTTGCTTTATCTCTGTTCAAATAATCATCAAAAAGATATACATATAAATAAAAGTGAATCATCCATGCCATTATGTAAATCAAAGAACCAACCTGATCTTCCTTTTATATAATTATTCTCCATCTTCATGAGGGATATCTTGGAAGTCTTCTTCATGTACTGTAATGAAGATCCTACAGACATGAATAAGACAACAACTGGGTAGATCTATTCAGAACATCAAGTAAACATGCCCATTATTTGCTTATGCTCTGAAATTTGAAGGGTGTGGTATAATGACTAATTGTTTCAACATTCTATTCTTCCTTCATTAACAGAATCACAATATTCACTTTATCTATCATGAAACTTGGACAGGACATAATTTTACACTCTAGACTCAAAGTTTAGCTGTGCAATTTGTTTAGAGGATGGTCATTTCAGAGAAAGTCCAAGCTTGTGTAAATGCTTGTTGTATTGCACCTATTCTAGAGTATCTGAAATTATAATGAGAAAAACATGACTAATCCACTCTGTTTTTCTCAGGAGAGGAAGAAAGACATAGAACAGAATCATACTACTTTTACCCACGCCCACATTTGATTGGTGGGACCCTGGCTAATCCCTGCTAAGTCACCAGGCACATGAGGGAGGGCAATAAACCTCAACAGAGTCGCTAAGCTGAACCCAATATATTTTGACTGATCCTCAGTTCATCTGAAAATCCACAAGAATAGATGATTATTGTTTTAAGTAGTGGCTTTTAGAATAAAAAATATGCAATATTTTTATGGCAATTGAAAACTAACATAAGGTTTAATACCAAATATTGAGTCAAAAGAAAAATCTAGTTCAGCATGATATTATATTCAGTTGAAAGGAAAAAAAAGATAATACATTTTTATTTATTGAATAATGAATTTTATTTATTTATAATAAATTTTATTCATTATTTATTGAATAATAATTTTTTATTTTCAAATTCTTAAGAAGTTTAAAGATTGTGACAAAAACTGACTTAATGTTTTAATTTTTTTAAAAATAACATGGTTTGCCATCAAATACTTTGGCCTTATTGCTGACTTTAATTTTTTCAAGTATTTCATCAAGTATCTTTCTATATGTACACTTTGTATCAAATCAGTTTAGATTATCATCTTATATGCAAGTGCTCTGATTAGAATTTTCACTTTAATATAGATGAAATATTATCTCAACATTATAATTTGTTTAGTTTATTTTGACTTTATCTTTGATGCCTCAAATTCTTTCAAATTTAATGACTTGGTACTGCACATAGTATTGAAAATATTTGAGCAGATTTTGCCCCAATTTAAATTTCAATTAAAATTTTTTAAGTAGCATTGAAAAAATATAATAAATATTTATGTAAAAAAATTTAAATGAAGATGTTAAGAAGCTGAAATTATTTTTAAGCAGGAAAACATTACATTCAAAGAAAGAAAAACAAAGCTTTATTTATTTTATTCTAACCACTTTATAGTTTTACTTGATAGTAAAGTATATCTGATTTTCATGTTACTGTGTAGAAACTAAAATAAATACCATAGTGGAATTTCAACTTCAAAAAAAATATCAACAAACTTTTATGGCTCTTGTTTCATTTTTGTATCCCCTAGTTCTTTTAATCACAGCAAACATGCCTTGGGTTTTTTTTTTAAATCATTTTAGAAGTGGGTTTCTGTTTGGACACATCAGTATGAAATATAGTTTTCTGATAACATGATACCTAAAATAAGTTTTCTTTTTCTATCTTAGGGGGATAGCTGGTTGTATTTGTGTAGTCTATGTGTCCATGCATTAAAAAATCAAATTATTTATTGAGAAATGCAAACATACAACATATATCCAAAAATAATTTTAACATAGAATTTTGCTTATTATATTGTGAAACTGCATAAAAGA
>PVHX01012626.1:0-26805 GCA_004024805.1 Geosciurus inauris
GCTTAGAGAATTTCAAGAAAACCCGGTCAGGAAGGGGAGGGGTTGGGTACAGGAAGAGAAGGCCATAGTCCTTCCTGATGGGTCAGGAAAACTCGCTGATTGACAGGAGGCATGTCCACTAGTGACGTCACATCTGGCTTGCAGCTCTGCTGATCAGCTTCTTATTTGGGCATCTTGGACCCTGACCAAACCTGACAATCCCAATTCCCTGCCTACAACCTACTCTACCTATATAGCCTTCTCCATCTCAATTGATGGCAATTCTATGCTTTCTGATGCTCAGATTCACAGTTGACTCTCGCTCGCACACATTTCACATCAATCCATCAAGAATTCTTACTCTTTCTATCTTCAAAGCATATTCAGAATCCAATCACTTTTTACTGCTGCTAACCCTGGCTGGTCACCATTGCCTCTTACCCTGGTCATTGTAAAATATGTTTTCATGTCCCTCAGAGAAAAGTTCTGAGTTCATACAATAGCCTACTATGTGATTCACAATGGATATCCCAGCCCTGCCTTACATCTCTCAGGTCATCCTCCTCATTTCTTGTTCTTTCTCATTTTGTTCCAACTACAAAGGCACCTGTTGCTTCCTGGTGTGTTATATGTATTTATGTAGTGTGTCAGAAGAAGGTATGTTTGTCAGTATTATGGAAAAATTTAGGGGATTCAAGTGGCAGGGGCAGAGGAAAACTGAATAGACCAAGGTAGGACTCAACAAAAAGATGACATTTGAAGATAAGGAAATTAGTCATATGGAATACGGAGGACAGGGGTGAGCAGTGTTCTTACTCCTTTGGAGACAATGATGAATCTCAAAGATTCTGAAGTACACCTGGCACTTCATAGGTGCTCAGTAAATATTTAATGAATGAAGAAATTTTCTCAGTCACAAACTCTCATGTTGTTATTCTCCTGTTTTGAAGGATATTTTTTGCTACTTGTTTTTTGAGATATTTATCTAGAATCTCAATTTTGGGCACCATTGACTAGCTTTTCACTTTGAGTGTCAAAAATACTGTAGTATTCCAATAACACCAGGAACACTGACTTTAAAA
Organism: Geosciurus inauris; assembly: GCA_004024805.1. Taxonomy (NCBI): domain Eukaryota; kingdom Metazoa; phylum Chordata; class Mammalia; order Rodentia; family Sciuridae; genus Geosciurus; species Geosciurus inauris. Next base: position 1,062 of record PVHX01012626.1, read on the forward strand.
AATCCAGAGCACAGGTCTGAAAGAAAACTTGATTCTGCCCCGGAGGCTTGTTTCAACCCTGGAATCTAAACCATACCTGTTCTGACATGAATCACAAATGAAACTGGGAAGATATAATTCTGAGAGTTCACATAACAATCACCCATGACTCTATGAATGCACCACTTTGGTATTACCATTCCTAAACTTGAAACTAAAAGGTCAATGAATCCTTTGTTTAATATGGCAGAAAGATAAATCTCTACGCATGATTTTTTTTTATACAGGAAGTTCCGTCCCTTACATGATCCAATAAATCCACATCACCTTCTCAGGAGCTTACTTGGGGAAGCTATGTAACTACTGTTTAAGACCATAGGCCTATAATCACATGAACACATTGAAACCCAGGAAGTGACCACTCTGAGAATCTCTGTATGGAATTTTTGTTTGTTGTAATATTTGATTGTATCTTATTCGTGCAATCTTTTCAATGCTTTGGAAAAAAAAGAGAAAGTGCAAACAAAATGCAAGGACTAAAATAAGACTGCCTATCATACTTACTCCTCACTCTAATAACCATACATGAGAATTGGTATAGTTCATGCCTGGGGTTCCCTTTTATTTCATTTACTTGGTCCATGGGAAGGGAGGAGGGGGGCTATAATCTCAGACCAGTCGAAGTTCCACAACCCCAAAGTTATCCTTGCTATTTATTTCACTTAGACCATACTTTAGGACACATGGGAGCTGGTGGTGTCAGGATTCACCTGAGCTTTTCTTCCACAGGTGTGCTGGAGCTGACTTGCAAGAGCTGAGTTGTGGATTTTCAAGAATTTTGGTGACCTGTTTGATGTCACATTGATAGCTTGAACTCTATGGTGGAAATATTTGCACCATGGATACTGGTAATTACTAGCAAATCCCGCCCCCAACCCGTCCTGACACCAGCTGCAAAAAGCAAGCTGTTAAGCAATTTATCAGTATACCACTGAGTTTTGCCAAGAAGGCTTTCTAAAAGTCCATTTTTCAACTAGACTTTCTTTCCTTTTTTTTTGTATTTGATTTGAACCAGGGCCAATTTACCACTGAGCTACATCCCCAGCCTTTTTTATGGTTTATTTTGAGATAGCGTTCTCTAAATTGTGTAGGGCCTCACTAAGTTGCTGAGGCTGCCCTTGAATTTGTGATCCTCCTGCCTCAGCTTTCTAAGTGGCTGAGAATACAGGTGTGCACCAATGTGCTTAGCCTCAACTAAACTTCCTGTCTGAGTATTTTAACTTTTTATAGCAGATCATTTATGTGTATAAACCATTATATTTATCTTTTGGTTTTATAGTTATCTTTCTATATGAAAAAACTGTTTACAAGCATGAATACCTCACTAGGTTATGATTTTACACCTACTTACACAACTCCACTCATAACTACGTGGCCTGATTGGTAACTGCTAACTCTCTGTCCTCATCTCATGGACAACTTCACGATCTCTAATATTGATGTAATTTGGCTGTGCAAACTTCAGCTTCATCATTTATAAAACTGGGATAATAATGGTGCAAACTGCTCACTTAGTTGCTGGAAGTATCAAAGAACAGCATATATAAAGAACCTACCACAGTGCTTGGCACATGGAGTATTTCAATAAATTTTGTTTATAATGTAGTCATAGTAGCATGCAGGGTACACACTCACAAAAGGATAAAATTTGGTGCTTTGGTGAACAAATATTTTGACCAGTGCCTATATGCCTTTGGAATATAAATGAACTGTTTGCTATTTGGTTACTTAGATATTGGAGGTCCCTGTCCAAGCTGATATGGTTTGCTGATAGAAAGATGTCAGTTGAGAAACTATCATCATATTCTCACAATAACATTGGATATTTCTTTTATCAGGCACATCAAATTGATATTTGGGGGTTGTAGGACTGAAATGTATGGACTATTTTATATCTTCTCATCTGTCTTCAAACTTCCAAAGGTACCATTTCCTCACTTTCCATCCCCCTTTTAATGGAAGATTGTGGTTCATGAGAAAACACAAGCAATCCAGGTGGGACCTTTGTCTTTTCCTTCCACTAAATGTACCAACCAATGTATATCTGTGCCTGTATGTGTATATTTTTTGCCTTAATCCTGTTAATATAGATGATGTGTCCAAGCTCCTATCTAAGGATCATGTCCCTTCTTACCTTCTGAAGGACTTAACTCTTGAGTTGTCTCCCTCTCTGTATCATGGGCTCTTCCTTCTCTACAGGAGCATCCTCTCTCAGCCTACAAAACAGTTCTAGCTCCCACCTTAAGGTAAAAAGCATTCCCGTGAAGTCTCACCACTTTCAACTGCCATCTCCTCTCTCTGTTCCCTTCCTAGCACTAGGTCAAAGTCTTCACCCTTCCACATTCTGTTTTTTATCTCAAATCTACTTTAGTGAGCTTTCTCTCCCCCAAACTGGTGGAAACTGTTTTGTCAAAGCTACTGGTAATATCCATGATGGGAAATGTAGTGGTCACTTATCTGTCTTTGTGCTTCTCCATCCTTCAGTGGCATTGGGAGCCCTGATCTTTGAAAAACCATCCTCCCTTGGCTGCTGTCACCACATTCTTCGGCTTTCTGCCTACTCTCTAGCCAATTCCTCTCAGACTCCTTTGCTGATGCCTTCTCTCTACCTGATTTCTCAGTGTTGCAGTACCTACATCTTGGCCTTTGGTCGTCGTCGTGCATAATCTATCTTATCTGTCTCTGTGATTGCCTATGATTCCCCAGTCTGTGTCTCCAGCCCTACTCTCTAATGAGTCCTGTGATTTAGAGTTCCTACTTATATCCTTACTTGGATGTTCAAGTGGCAGCGAAAGCAAAAAACCAAACAGAACTCTTGACTACTTCTTCAAAATATATTTCCTGCAATCATCTTTACGCAGTAAATGGTACCCTCTACCCACTTGCTTAATATTTCACTCCCCCTCTCCAATCTAATCAGCAAGTTGACTATTCCTACACAGTATCTCCAAGCTGCTCAGGCCCTCTAGCTTGCTGTCTTGGTTGTTTACGATCAGTACTCTTTCTAGCACCAGAAGGGTCTTCTTGATAGACAAGTAACATAAGATCACCCCCATTTGAATAGTTTCCTGAGACTACAATCAAAAATCCTTATTTTGGCCCACCAGGCCCTCTCTGTGCTGGCCCGATCCTACCTCTCCTCCTCCATGCTCCAGGACTACAGGCCTAAAGTACACTGCTGCAACACGTGAAGCTGGACCTCCCCTTAGGCCTTCGTGTTTGCAGTGTTCTGACTCCACATCTATGCTTCTTACCATTCAGGTGTAGTTCAAGTCATTTCTCCAGAAAGATCTTCCTTGACCAGCCAAGGAAGCTTAGTTGCTTACTTTGTGTCCTCCTTACTGGCACTTTTTCTTCACAAGAGCAAGCCCTTTGTCCATCCTGTCTCCTGCTGTTCCCCAGCACTGTCCTGCATATCACCTGTGACTAACTAATAATTGCTGTAGGAATGAGTGAACATTCTGAATACTCAACAAAGACATTTCTTGCAGGTGAGGAGATTGTCTGTGACCATGCTCATTCTCTTATATGTAAAGTCACACCCACATGAGAAATTTATTTCAGAATGACACATCAGGAGAACTTTATTACATTGAGAACCTGCTGTGTCTCCTGCTTCCAATGTTAAAGTGGTCACTGATTGTTTCCATTTTTGTTTATTAGGAAAGAGAAAACCAAATTTCAAGTTTGAGGACAGCAGGCATAGTCTGTCCAATAGTGAATGCATGTTCTCCCTTCTTCAGGTTTGTTTCCTACTTTTGTTATCAGAACAAATTTCTGGTAATGAAATTTGTTACAAGTCACCTCAATTTCTTTTTGGAGAGAGGTGTGATTTAAAGGGGAAGAAGTGATGGGGAAAGGTTTATTAATGGAAATGATGTTATAGCTAGGAGAAATAAGTTCTGGTGTTCTATTGCACAGTAGTGTGACTACGTAATAATAATGTATTTCATATATATTTCAAATATATACATGTATTTAAATCTAGAAGAGTGGATTTCGAGTGCTTTTACTATGATGAAATGATAAATGTTTAAGGAAATAGATAAGTTTACCCTGTTTTGAACCTTATGCATTGTATTTGTGTATAGAAACATCACATGGTACTCTATAACTATGTACAATTTTTATGTACCAGTTAAAATGTTTTTTAAAAGAAGTATGATTTGAACAGAACCATTGCAAGGGTTAACACTGAGGCCGAGACTAGACAGTGGCCTGTCAGGGATGTTGACAGGGAGCAATCAACAGGGTGTTGATTGCTCAACAATGACAGTGGCCTGTCAGGGTGTTGACAGGGTGTTGGATGGGAGTTTTCTGGATGGAAGAGTTTATGTGGAGTTGGAGCAGTCCTCGTTGTTGGTCGGTGATTTGCTGTGATTCATATCTGGGGATTCCCCAAGGTTGTACTAAGTGCTTGACTTACCCACTAAGAGCCCAACCCTCTGAGTGTGCGGGGGTTTTAGGTTTATTTGCATTTGTTGACTTGATGAGTGTCACTTCAGCGTCATAAGCTGAAGGTCAATGGACCTTAACAGTTTATTATTCTCTCAGTGCTCCATGCCTTAGAAGTGGAACAAGTATACCTTTTAGAGTAGCCTTCAAATGCTATTCCTTGATCTTAAGTAAATGAATGAACTACACCCTTCTGAGGTTCAAAGGAATTGTTCTTAATTGTTGTTTAGGCCTGGAGTAGTTTTGAAGTTTATGGAGCATAATACATACATATATGCTTCTCCCCAGCATGATGGAATTAAAATGTAACTCTTTTGAAGTCCAGAGTGTGTTGGTATTTTAATTTATTGGTTATTTTATATATTTTGCTTGTGGCAACAGCATTCATAAAACAGCAATTGGAAAAGCATATATCAATTCATTATTATTGAATATTTGCTTATACTTGTATTAGATAGACATAGATGATATAAAGAATACATACATAATTAATCCATGAGGGTACTGCAGTGGACAAATCTCTTGCAATAGGGTACACCTTAAAAGTAGCCTTTATTGCCTAAATGCAATGTGGAATAATGTCATTGTATACAATAATTGTACCTTAATTTAAGAAATTTTCCCAGATATGCATTACAATTATCATTTAGCAAAAATTATATTTTAATTTTAATAGAAACCTAAACATTTGTGCAAGTAGTTTTGAAGAAGATGAATTCAGAAAATATTTTCATAACTTTTTCATTGATTTCTCTTTCAGAAAGCCACAGTTTGAGTCTTTTGGTAACCAAATTTAAAAAAAAACAACAATCAATCAATAAATCATATCATTAAATCATGCAAGCAACTAATTTTTAATATTAACTTTTAAAAATACACATTTTATCTGCATTTATATGGGTTCAACTTTTACATAAAATCAAGACTTACGGGGCTGGGGTTGTAGCTCATTTGCCTCACATGTGTGAGGCACTGGGTTCAATCCTCAGCACCACATAAAAACAAATAAACAAAATAAAGGTATTGTGTCCATCTACAACTAAAAAAATTAAAAAAAACCCAAGACTTACATAAGATATATTAATTTGTAAGGATAATTGATGAGTAATTCAAAATGGCACATTAAAATATGCAACATATCTGTAATCTCATATAATACAAAATATGTAATATAATATATAATAAATTTCCTTATATATAACTTTATTAGAACATGTCTCTCTAGTATTTTGCCTATAACATTTCTTTCATTGTAAATCAATACAGTAATTTCAATTTAAATAACTGTACGCTCACTGTTGAACACCTATCATAAGGCTTAGGTCATTTTCCAAGAGTACTTGAAAGTGAAATTTAGCTTGACTTATTTTGTCTGCAATGTTCTTTTGTTAGGACAGCTAGCAAATACTGGCATCGAGTAATTAATAGTATTGAACCAACCACAACAATGTACTAGTAATTTAATCATTTAGTCGAGAGTATTTACTGAATACCTTGTCAGAACTTTAAAAGGTCCTTTGGAGATCCAAAAGGGAAAAAGTATAAGTACAAGCAAGGACAAGCAAAGCTATCATTTAAAATTCTACAGAGATAGACTTTATTTGCCACATTTTAAATTCAAAGGCAAGAAGCCTTTCTATTCAATTTATTTTATAATGCTGAAGTTTTGAAAGTCTTTTGGCTCATTGTTTGCTCATATCCTGGTCCCCTGGCTAAGATAAGAAAACTCCAAGGTTCGGGAAAGTTTCCTACGGAATCAGATGGTTTCTGATCCCTGAACCAAATTCCTGGTGTTTAACTAGGTTCCAGGCTAAGTAGCCTGCTTTAAAAGAGGCAAGAAAGAACTTCTGAAAGTGTACTAAATTAAAAAAAAAAAAAAAAGGTGCTTCTGCCTTGAAACATGGGCATATAGTCTTCTCATTAAAGGGAAGGCAATGGTATATCTGGAGCTTTGTAACCAAGACTTAATAATGAAGGTTAATTTTCACCAAGTGAAACCCATTGGTTTTCTTTATATTAATCAAGGTCATTAGCATCATCTGAGTTATCAGTATCTCCCAACTGTGTTCTCCTCCCTGTTCTGGCAGGTCCCCAGGGTCTAAGGTTATAAGGTCAACATCTTAGGAAAGTCTAGTTTTGTTTCTGACCATGATCCTCCCTGCTTTCTGCTCCTCCTTTCCACATTGAAACTAAGGGCACAGTTCATGTGTTATAGATTAATCACAGTCCATAAATGCCAGTGTATACAGAGAGGTAGAAAGCAGTCCAGGTCAAGAGATAACTGGTAAACTCAAGATTGCTATAGCTAAATACAAAACAACCCTCATCAGGAGACATTTAAAAAGTTGTTTCTGTAAGCGGAAAATGACATCCCTGGAATTTTTAGTTATGAATAACTAGGAAACATAAGAGTTTATGTTTGTGTGGAGTAGAGGCTATCTCCTTTTCCCACTTTCTTTTTCCCACTCTAGTTTCCAGGATGGAATCACTGGACAGCTTATTAGAAATGCAGTTGGTTTTAAAGTTAGTGCCAGAGATGACCTATTTTATTTTTTTAAACCCTTTTATGCAATGTGTTTTAGTTCCAAATGTGGTGAGAAAAGACGGTGTGAGAACCGCCTTCAGTCTCTCATTCCTGGGGTTGCAAGCAAGCTCTGGATGGGGGCGTCCTTCCTTGTGACCCTGTGGCCACATGTGTTTCTGCCAGCTATCTGCCTTGGCATCTGACCTAGGGAGAGAATGAATGATGTCTTGGGCCCTTCTGTGGAATTTACTGACTGGCTTCATTGGCTGGATTCCCCAGGAAGTCATTGGGGACATGGAATTAATAACTGAAGCTTGCTTGAAAGGAGATCCTGTTTGCAAAGGAATTGCTATCTGTAAATTTTACATTTTTGTATGTTCATTTATTCTTCTCCTCTGAGAAATCATCCTTGTCATTAGTATCATTTGAGTGAGAACATCCCAGTTGTGCTTTCTTTCCTATTTTGGTAGGTTCCCTGTGTATCTTCTGCCTACCTGGTGTTAATTCTCAGCTTGAATGCATACAAGGAATGAATGAATACCCAACCTTGGGATCTTCACTTCAAGTTAATTTATCTTTTTTTTCCCCTTCCTTCAATACCACTGAAATCTGTAATCCTAAGAACAGTTTAGAAAATAGTTGTCCAATAGCATTATATATGTTAGCTTTGTCCTCTCATCTAGAACACAAGTTGCTTGGCATCAGGGTCAAAGGGAGAGAGGTGATAAGAATACTAATTGTACTCTTTACATTATTTGGCATTTTTTTTTTACCATGTGTATGTATAACATATTAAAATACTTTTAGAAAGTGCATTACCCTTCTTGTTTGCATATGTTGTCAAAAATAAGAACCAAAACAAAAAAGTATTTTATATAGATTCAGTATGGTAACAAATAAAAGTTTATGTAAGTTTGATAAGTGCCCTTTGCTCTGAAAGGAAGATAAAAATGAAAAATAATGATAATAATTAAAAACAACCCAAATCTGTCTGGCTAATTGTTAATAATAGTGACTTGACTTTATTTAGGGGGCTTTCAGATCAAAACTTTTACTGAATATCCAAACTAGTGCTGTTCATTTAGTTGCTCTCAAACAGTAATACACAGAATGAGCCATCAAGTTTCTAGCCTGGAAAAATCCATAATGGCCACTGGACACAAACACCATGGGGACATCATTCAGACAGTTCATAAAAACAGCTTGCTCAACATTTTTGGAAGCTGATACAAGCTATACTTGTGGCTCTGTCTGTTTCCTTTGCTTTATTCAATGACAACTGAAAAGATGCCACCAGGACTATGATAACTTGGATGCTACAGGAAACACCAGTACAGCATAAGGCTGCAGTTGACTCAACAGCCAATTACGTAGGGGGAGACAGTGCTACTGAAGGCAATTAACATTTAAGATTCAGACAGGGGACTTGATGGTAAGGGGTGCTTACCTTAAAGCAGTTGATTGGGGTACAAGTATTTGAGCAGCAACATAACCCAAGATCATCTCACTTGTGTTCATAAGGGAGGGGGTCCCAATTTTGCATCACATGCATACCCAAGAACGACCAACAGCAGTTCACTCTAGTGACTAAAAACAATGCATTGGTCCATTCAGAAATACTTATTGAATATTAACAACATGATAGCATTCTAGGAAATGCAAACATATGTCAGCTTTTTCCTAGTTTTAAGAGGTTTAAAGTTCAGTAGTAAGATCAGATCATATGTATTAGTACCTTTGAGAGATATAACTGCTCTAACTTTTCAGAGAATGGAGGGAGCAATCACTTCTAGTTGCATAATTAGGTAATGATTACATGATCTAGTATAGGGAAAGACATTTGCAAAAGATGTATGCTTTATTTAAAAAATACCATTTTATTAAAGTATAGCACACACATGAGAGTATACACTGCAGGAAGAGTACACACTTAGTGAATTCTCATAAGCTGAACATACTGGTTGTGTAACCAGCATCTAGATAGAATAGCATGGCACTCCAGAAAGATCTCTTGTGCCCTTTTTGCCCCCTTCAGCCATTCTTGGGGAAGCAGAATTTTGTTAGATGGATGCAGACAGAGAAAAAATTATTAGAGGTGGATTCATATACTGAATCCGTATGAATTATTATTATTGTATTATTAAACAATGCCCATGTGTAAAGACATAGACATTGAAAGACATTGAAAACCATGACCCATGTTTGAGAAATGGGTTGATGAGTAATTTGCTCAGAGTGCCAGTTGGAGAACAGGTTTAGGTCCCTGTTGTAGAGGCTTAAATGTCACATAAAGAAGTCAGATTTTATTCACTCACTACTGAAGGTTTTTGAAAAAAGAGAAGTTTGTAAGACTTTTCAGTGATGGTTAGTAACTTATTGGTGATGGGACAGGTGAGACAGGAGGTTAGAATACTGGTTGGGAAGCTTCTATAATGGTACAGGCCTCAGTAATTTTGGCTCTGTAGTGGCAGTGAGGACAGAGAGTAATTGGCCATCCACAAACACTATAAGGAGCCAAAAAAACACCAAAAAACAAAAAACTGGCCCTTGAGGAAAACAGGGCATCAAAGAAAATTTCCTTCCATAGATATAATTAAGAGACAATTTAATAATTTTTTCCAGTACTTGTTATTTACTTTTTAAAAGGATTAACAGAGTCTTTGAATCCTAAGAGAGTTCTGAAAACTTTCTTAAAATATTTGACTAAAACCTTGAGTTGCTCTAAAGAAACTAAAAGAAAGTAACTGCCCTTTTAGACAAAAAGAGTCCTTTGTTAGAACCATGGACAACCCGTTTGTCTTTTCAAATGGTATGCTAGAATAAACATTTTGCTGGGAAAAAACTGACACCAAGGAAGAGTTTTGAAACTATTACATTAACAGCAAATTATTGGGTGTTGTTCACCAAGACTATTTCTTCACCCTTTCCTTAAAGGATTTTCTTTTTTCTTTTAAATGTTTTTAAATTGTAGATGGACATAATATCTTTATTTTATTTATTTTTATGTGGTGCTGAGGATTGAACCCAGTACCTCACGCATGCGAGGCAAGCGCTCTACCACTGAGCTATAACCCCAGCCCCCTTAAATGATTTTCATCAATGCATATTTCTGTACTTTCATTTGTGTGTGTGTGTATGTGTGTATATATATAAATACATATGCACATATGTGTGTGTGTGTGTATAGGTTTTGTTTGTTTGTTTTGGTTACTGGGCATTGAACCCCGGGAGCGCTTTACCACCTAACTACATCCTCAGACTTTTTCTTTCCTTTTTATTGTATATCTGGAGACAGGATCTCATTCAATTGCTCTAACTTACATTTCTCCTGTCTCAGCCTTCCAAGTCATTTTTACCCTTTAATCTGTAATGCGTTTCTATAGGAAAATGACTTAGGTTTTTTTTTTGGACAACATCACTTCGGCCCTGTGGACAACTTTTGTTTATTGAGGGCGTCCCTCCCCATTTCATTTTTTTCTCTCCAAAGCAGTGGGTTCTTCACTCAACAAATAACACCTAACATGTACTTTGATTTACTATAACATCTGTCCAAGTGTGTTAACTATATGTCCTTCTGTACAATCAATAACCTATTTCTTTGAGATTGCGTTTCCCGAGTTTTTGAAGAGTTTGGCTGTGGAATTTGTGTCGTAAAACATCAAGTGGAAGAGAAATTGCTCTCAAAAGCTGGTCTATGTATGGGTAACCCAGAGTACTCTCTGGGACGCAACGGAAGGAAGAGAACCTTACTATGGAAAGAGCACGTGGGTGTGAAGAGGAGGGGAGTCCGGGAAGATGATAGCTGGCTTAGCGCGACCCGGAGCTCGCTCTAGACCTTAGGCTCTACCGCCCGAGTGGGCAGACGCCAGAGGCATGGAGCCCGGAACCTTTCCACGCCACTAGCGGCACGTTTCCACCGCACGAAGTTCACTAACTTTTCCTGCAGTGAGGAAGAGTGTTATTAAGTTTAAAAGGGAAGTCCCGCCCCCTTCCCGAATTCCGATTGGCTGAGGTCGACACCACCCCCGACATGCGGTCGGCCGATTGGCTGCAGGAGGGGCAGCCGTCCCAGGTGGCAGGTGGGGCGGGCACAGTCCGCACCGCCCCCGAAGTCTCCTCCTCCTGGTCTCCCTCTCACAACTCGCCTGCTTGAAGGTTCGCGCGCGGGCCAGGCGCTCCGCGCCCGCCGGGAGCCGGACTGCTAAGAGTTGGCCATGAAGAGCCTCAAGTCCCGCCTGAGGAGGCAGGACGCGCCCGGCCCCGTGTCGTCTGGCGCTACGGCCGCCGCCGCCAGCGCGGTGAGTCCCGCGGTCCGCGCGCGTCCTGGGCTTGCTTGCGCTCGACTCCCGCGAGCCCTGCGCCGCCCTTCCCCGCAGGCCCTCAGCCAGTCCGGCTCCAGGGCCCGGGGACGCTCCCTCAGGCCCGGAGACCCCGAGGACTCTCCCAGCCCCGGCAGCCGCGCCTCGGCGGGTCCCTGCCCCGCCCCTCGTCGCTGCGTCTCGGAGCTTCTGGAGAAGCCCGGGTGCTGTGGAATTATAGTCCCTTCCAAAATCTGGCGTTTGCAGAGCGCCTCCGCGCGCAGCCCCTCCCCTCTCTCGGCGCTGGCGCGGCTCTCCGCCCGCAGTCCTCCGCCAGGGCGAGGCGGGCGCCCTGGGTCCCCTGGCCGGGGTTGGCGTGGGCCAGTCCAGGTGGGCAGGCCGCGCTGCCGGCGCCGCCACGCGCGGACTCCGAACCTGACTCCGGTCTGTGACTGCGAGCCGGAGTCCTGCGGGGCTGCGTGGACGTCGTGGGTCTTCCGCTGTCGCTGTCACTGGGAAAATCTGATTTTGAGTGAGGCCAAGAGAATCGGCATCGTTGCCAAGACGAAGCCTCACTTAGGTGTTGACCCTGGAGGTTGTGAAGTCCCGGAGGAGGTTGTCCTGTTAGCCCCGTAAATGTCAGCTGTGGAGCAGATCCGTAAGGGACATCCATTGGGCACTGATCTGCAGCCGGGCCTGTGTGTGCAGGCTAAGGAGGAGAGGAGTAGTCAGGGCCTCTGTTTAGTTGGCAAGAGAACAGGAATCTTGGGAAACAGCCTGACCGCAGATGTTGGGATTTAGATAATTTGGCAGGTTAGAAGAATGGCAATATCATCACAATTCTGTGTTATTAAAATAAATGCTATTTAAAAAGCCTTGGGGCTGGGATTGTAGCTCAGCGGTAGAGCGCTTGCCTTGCATGCGTGAGGCCCTGGGTTCGATCCTCAGCACCACGTACAAAGCAATAAAATAAAGACATTGTGTCCATCTACAACTAAAAAAAAAAAAATTTAAAAAAATAAAATAAAATAAAATAAAAAGCCTTAAAGAGCCAAACACCGAGGAAATGTATGCTCAAACTGCCCAGTTACCTAGTGGTAGTAATTGAAAAGGATCTTTATAGTTTTATATGGATTTTACCAAAGGATTATATGCTTTTTATGAAAATACGAATTAGATGTAATAGTTGGTTAGAGTAAATAGTTAATTAGAGTTTGTTTCCACTCAGCTATTCCCAGGATTATTTTACCAGGTCATAAGGAAATTGTGGAGGGACTAGAATTTTTAATTAAAATTTCAAAAAATAAAAAGAATGGATTCAGATAATATGATATTTGGTGGTGGTAATAAAACTTGAAAATGTTTCATAAGCTCATGAAAAAAAGTTCCTATCATTTCACTTAAAAAACAATAATTGGCAAAAATATATAGTAATATTGGAGGTCATTATAGCGGAGTTAAAGATTGAACTTCTTTGCCATGCAGGTAGTTTTCAGCTTTATAGAAGATATGTTGTTTTGTATCTATTTAGCTACATTTCCCACAGTTTTGTTTGGTTTGCAGTAAGGATTTACATACCACTTGAAAACTTCTGTACCTTAATTTTATCCTGTTTTCTCCTCTGGAAATGTAGAGAGAGTATTTAGTTGTTATTGGTATATTCAATATGTCAATTTTCATTTTATACATTTGGAAGCTTATATCTTTAGCACTCAAATTCAGCATTCTGTTACTTTTCATAAAATAATAGAATGAAAATGAAATACGTGGTATAAAAAAACCTGTTGGCTTAGAAAAAGCAAACCTCTTCTCAGTTTAATAAATAATAGAATAAGTTTTATAAGATTTTTAAGTGAAAATGAGTATGGTAACAAATAAAGCCAAACCAAGCATTGCTGGAATAAAATATACAGGAGAAATTGATCCCTTTTGCTTTTCAGTCTATATATACACCATAACTCCTGATTTGGTCACATAGGTATTTATTGTTATGATTGGGCAGGACCCTCCCTCCCTCCTTTCCACCCCCACCTTGACTTTAAACAATTTTGAATGGATAATATAGGACATGGTTTAATATTTGCAAGGAACAAAAATATTTATAACAGAATATCTGCCTTTCATCCTTGTCCTTTAGCTACCTGACCCGACTCTCCTCAGAGGCTACTGTAGTTATTAGTTGCCTTTGTGTTCCTTCAGAGACAGCTTAGTATATACAAACAAATATGAATATAAATATTCATCCTTCCTAGAAATGGTAGCTCACTATGTTTGCCCTTCCATATCCTGTGTTGTTTTGTTAATAGTGAGTTAGGTCCAGAGCTTCCCAAATATTTTCCTATAATATACAATGCTATGATGAATAAACCTGTACATATATATGCACATACACATACACACACACACACACACACCTGAAATACAGGTTTATTCATTATATAAGAATGTACATATATATATATGTACATTCTTTGTACCTTAAAGGATATCAGATTTCCTTTCATGTATCATGTAACCAATGTATGGGTAAAAAATTTTTTTTGAACTTTGATTAAAAGTCTTTTCAAATTTTTTGATCTTTGCTAGTCTGACAGATAAAATATTGTATCACAGGATACTTTAGATTTGTATTTCCCTTATGATTGAAGTGAAGAATATTTTCATATTTTTACAAGCCTTTTGCATCTTCTTTTTCTTATATTTTAAACATTTTTTATTCTTTTTAGTTATACATGACAGTAGAATGTATTTTGACATATCATAATACAGAGTATAACTTCCCATTCTTGTGATTGTACATGATTTGGAATGTCACTGGTTGTGTATTCATATATGAACATAGGAAAGTTATGTTTGATTCATTCTACTGTCTTTCTTATTCCCATCCCCCCTCCCTTCCCTTCATTCCCCTTTGTCTAATTCAATGAACTTCTATTCTCCTTCCCCCACTTATTGTGTGTTAGCATCTGGATATCAGAGAGAAGATTCAGCCTTTGGTTTTTTGGGATTGGCTTATTTCATTTAGCATGATAGTGTCCAGTTCCATCCATTTACTGGCAAATACCATAATTTTATTCTTCTTTATGGCTGAGTAATATTCCATCGTTTATCCATTCATCTGTTGAAGGGCACCTAGGTTGGTTCTATAGCTTAGCTATTGTGAATTGAGCTGCTATAAACATTGATGTGACTGCTATCATATGTTGTTTTTAAGTCCTCTGAGTATATGCTAAGTGGGATAACTGGGTCAAATGGTGGTTCCATTCCAAGTTTTCTGAGGAATCTCCATACTGGTTTTCAGAGTGGTTACACCAATTTGCAGTGCCACTAGCAATGTATGAGTATACCTTTTCCCCCACATTCTTGCCAACACTTATTGTAACTTGTATTCTTCATTTACGATTCTGACTGGAGAGAGATGGGATTTCAGTGTAGTTTTGATTTGCATTTCTCTAATTGCTAGAAATGTTGAACATTTTTTCATACATTTGTTAACCAATCATATTTCTTCTGTGAAGTATCTCTTCAGTGTCTTTGCATCTTCTTTTCTGTGAACAGTTTATTCTTTCCATTTTTCTATTGCATTTTTTATTTTTTCTTATTAATTTATATGTACTTTATGTCATGAAAATTAGCCTTTTTAATATGAATAGCTAATATTAATTTATTGGTTATTTGTCATGATGTTTAAAAAAAATTTTTTTTCAGTTGTAGGTGGACAGAATATCTTTATTTTATTTTTATATGGTGCTGAGGATCTAACCCAGTGCTTCACGCGTGCTAGGCGAGCATGCTACCACTGCGCCATAACCTCAGCCCCTGTCATGATATTTTTATGGTGGCGTTTGCTGTGCAGAAAGTGCTTATTTTTGTACAGTTGAGTTCTTAACCTTTTATTTTGTGACTTTTAGATTCAGATTTATGTTACATCTTGGCCTTTTTACTCTATAATATTAAACAACAGCAGAAATTTCCCAAGTTTCTTCTGTTTTCTTTCTTGCATTTTTTTAAATATGTTTTTTTTAGTTGTAGATGGACACAATGTCTTTATTTTATTGCCTTGTATGTGGTGCTGAGGATTGAACCCAGGGCCTCACGCATGCAAGGCAAGCGCTCTACCGCTGAGCTACAATATCAGCCCCTCTTGCATTTTTTTGATACATACAGAATTTATTCTGTTGTAAGGTTAGAGGGTATACATCTTGCTTTCTTTTTATTACCTGCTTTCCCCCCATTTGAATCCCTTAATTTGAATTTAACATTTTTTGATTATCATGAAAGTAATTATAATTTGTGCTATTTTGATTTGAGAAAAATTTTAAAATTATTTATATGATGGTTTTCTTTGTGTATTTAAGCTTATTATTGAAGAGACATGAGCAATAGACTGAAGTATATTAGGTATGTAAATTTTGGGGGGGGTACTGGAGATTGAACTCAGGGGCACTCAACCACTGAGCCACATCCCCAGCCCTATTTTGTGTTTTATGTAGAGACAGGGTCTCACTGAGTTGCTTAGTGCCTCACTGTTGCTGAGGTTGGCTTTGAACTTGTGATTCTACTGTCTCAGCCTCCCTAAGTCCTGGAATTATAGGCTTGCGCCACCGTGCCCGGCTAGGTATGTAAATATTTTATGACAGTACATATGTAAAATATAGCATCTTAGTTTAACATGCTAAATTGTAATTACATACAGATGATGTGCAGAAAAAAAAGTAATTTTAAATAGTCTACCTAGTACCATTGTTATATAATATACTAGTGAGTTTAAAGCCCAACTAAATGGGGACAGGTTTATATACTTATAAACAAACAGTTCAGGATTATCAGTTGAGGGTAAAGTATATTTGATGGTTAGTACTTAGTCAAATCTGGAGATAGCTGCATCCATTAATCATGAACTAGAATATTTCTGTTGTTATTTCTTTTTAATTATGAAGTCTGACCTTCAGATTTCTAAAGGGGTAATTAAATGACTATAAATACTGTGTCAGTTCTGTGCCAATTATATGCATAGTTAAATATACGTACAATGAGATTAGGCTTGTTTCATTTTCACCTAGTTCAGGTTAGGAAATTTTAGTAATAAAATGAAGGGACTTTATTTGCAGAACTAGTAGAGGTGCTGCATGCTATAGACAAATATTGTAAGCAGATACTTTGGAAAGGGGCAGTTCTGCTTGAAATTGTAGCTATGTTCAACATTTGCAGGAAATTCTTGATTGTAAAAGTTTTCTGACCTGAGAGATTCTGCAATGATTACTTTT
Organism: Geosciurus inauris; assembly: GCA_004024805.1. Taxonomy (NCBI): domain Eukaryota; kingdom Metazoa; phylum Chordata; class Mammalia; order Rodentia; family Sciuridae; genus Geosciurus; species Geosciurus inauris. The sequence goes on from PVHX01012626.1 coordinate 17,645, forward strand.
GCTTCTCTTTTTTTTTGGATACTGGGATTGAACTCAGGGGTGCTTTACCAGTGAGTGGTTGTGCACTTCCCAGTTCTTTTATTTATTCATTTTTTGAGACAGGGTCTCACAAAGTTCCTGAGGCTGATCTCAAGTTTGCAATCCTTCTGCCTCAACCTCCCAAGTTGCTAGAATAACAGGCATGTGCCACGGTGCTGGTTTCTAAATTTGTTCTAAAAGCATCTTGCTAATGCCTCAGCACCCTGAGGTAACATTGTTATTTCTAAAGGAATTTAGTTACAAAATAGCAACTGAAAAAGATTTTCAAAAAAGTTCTTTTGGTTCCCACTAAGGATATTAATTTGAGATATTTAGAAAACATAAAGAATTAAACATGATTTTGTTTTAGTTTGGATTTCAGTTTTGGTTTTATGTTTTCCACTCAGGGATTTGGGTGTGTTTGAAAACATGTTGATATTACCACAATGACTTCTGGATAATGGGAATAATTAGATCACACATTGTTATGTTCATTCTAAACTCATGATACTTAATTGAGCACTATTCACTCATTATCACTAAAGATTACAACCTTTAATTAAAAATGCCTATCTTAATTAAAGTTTTATTTAGACGACTTCCTATTATTATTCCTGCATTATATTTCCTGTGATTCTTGAAGGATGAAGATTATAGTTAAGAAGTCCTTTTTTTCATACTTTCGCATTTCAACCCCTACGTAAGCAGCAAGTTTACCCAGATCATCATGTGTATTTAAATTATGAAATTTGTACTAAATACCAAAGCAGAGTTGCTTTGGTAGGTCTTTTGGTACATGAGTCTAAAACTTAAGTGACGAGTAGTTTAGGATTTTAATTACTTATTTTAATTGTATGTCTTTATTGTGCATCATACATACTGTTCAGATTTAAACTTAGTTTAGGAATTGGACTTTGCTCAGCAGTTACTTAGTTTGGAAAACATTTATGGAATATTAAGTTAGTCTCAAGAATGGATTAATTATTACATCCTCTTTGAAGAAAGGATGATTCCAAACTGGAAACAGAAGAAGTATAAGATGAACCTGGAATTCCTTGTCAAGCTAGAATGCAGGGGGGCTATCAAAGATTAGAGCTCTGATACTAGCTTGAAGAGGCCCCCACTTGGCCAACAATGGGTCTTTTTTGATCATTGGTTAGGAAACAACTGCAGTGCACTAAAATCTTTCAATCCATGAGTTCATAGTGATGATTAAAAAATAAAAACAATTAGTCACTTTTGGAAGATGCTGGGGAACTGATGCATTCTTTTAAGCTCTGGAAAATAAAGGGATATAATAAAATATTTGTCATGTTTTTCTGTTGTAAACTATATCTCAGTGTAACTAAATTGTCAATAAGAGTAAGTTTCTCTTTATAAAAGGAATTTTATCCCAGCTATTAGATGAAGAAGGGGTGATAGACTTAACATATCACATATTCTTCCAGCTAGTAAGCAAGGATGCTAGTGTATTATGATTTTTACTTCTCCTAGTGAGTTAAAGGATGTAGAGTTTAGACAGTGATCATCAGAGGTTATTAATGTCTAAAGAAAGAGAAGCAGACATAATTTATCCCCTGGTAGATATATTCTTCATCATTTATTAGTAGTCTTACTAGAAAATCATACCTGAATATGATAGCCCTTTACATATAACCATCATTTTATAGAAAATACAGAGGAAAGAGAAATGTGAGATGTAGTCAGGAGAATTCTGAGTTTGGGAAACTAAAGAACAGATGACCTAGTGTCTTCAAAAATAAATTACAAGAAAAGGAAAAAGATGGAGGAGAAACCTAGAGATTACAAGAGATTTTAAGAGATTAAAAGACATATTAACCAATTGCAATGATGGACTTTATTTAGACCCTGATTAAGTAGTTATAGAAAGTGAGAGTTTATAAGACAATTGAGGAAATGTAAACACTAACTTGATACTTCATGATATAGAATTACTTAACAAATTTAAATGTGACTATGTTAGTAATGTCATTATCTTTATAAAGAGTATTTTTTCAAAGATCTGTTTAGAAGTGTTTTACAGATGAAATAATATGAAGTCTGAGATTTGCTTGAAAATATTCTGGTGGTGGGTGGATGGGGTGAGTGAGTAGGGTTATAGTTGAACCAGAATTGGTCATGAGGTAATTGTAGCTGGGTAGCTTGGGATGCTATGATATTTACTTTTGCATTACTGTCGAATTCAGCATTTATCCTAAAATGTCTGTAATAAGAAAGATCTAGTCTCAGCCTTCGAGAATTTTAAGAGACAATAAAACAATAACAATAATACAGTCTCAGAGCCATAATAGAGGTCTGTATCTATTATTATGGGAGTGCAGCTATATGGAGTAGGGACAGGGGAAAGGCCAGGTCCAGAAAGACATCTTGAATGACTTTGTAGGCAAAAGAACAGAAAGTATTGTGGTGTGGAACTGTGATATTATTTAGCCTGGTGAGGGTGCATCAGGTTAGGAAACTAACTGATTTTATGGTAGGGGATGGTGCAGATGAAACATAAACTAATTGTCCTTTAAGAACTTAAAAAAAAAAGACTTCAGTGAAAGGCAACAGTTTGGGGGTGTAGTCAGGGAAGTTCCCTCCCTTTTTATTAACTTGAATTAAAATTTTGAATTTCTTGACGTTTATACCATGTTTAGAGAGACTCTGATGGAGTCATTCAAGTTTTATCTTGAGAAGTTTTCATTGTAGTGAGTTAACAAGTTTACCCTTTCTCTTCTCCCATCCTCCCTAGATTTAGCTAATAGCCAACAAAATTTTGTTATCAGCTATGTTTGACTTATAGTTGGGTTCTTGGTAGAGAAATACAGATCCAAAAGTACCAGATTTAAACCTTATAAATCATGTATTCTGTTTGTATTCATCTCTATAATATGAAACCTTTCACTATCCTGTTATTACATTTAGGCAAATATTTATCTTACCACCTAAGTGATATATCAAATGGTTAAAATTTCCACCTGCATGAGCTTATTTATTCAAGATAAATCAAAGTGATTTCTGTAAGGCATTTGCCTAAAGACAGAGGGCTGAAATGCATTTTCTCAAATTAGAAAAGTAGGCTAATGTATTTATATCACCTTATTTTCCTAAATTATAAAATGATTAAAAGTTTTATATAGCTTTAATATATTTAGAACATGTATATTTTTTGGGCTTAAAAGTACAGCACAGAAACACATATCAAATTGTTAGTAATCACACAAAAAAAGTTTTGTCTGTTGGCCTTGTTTTATTCTCAGAAATCCTAAATGTTAATATTTTCAATGGTAACCTCTTTAAAATAATGGGCAGAAAAGGAACTGATGTGGTTGAGTGACTAGAGGATCTGGCCAAAGGTGGGATAAGTTGCAACTGTTTAATTGAATCAGACCTGGCAAGTTTTTTTTTAAAAAATAGTTTTTTTTAAATAAAGAGTAGGTATATGACTTAACCAGTTAGGATAAAAAGCTGCTATTGTTTTAAAGCCTTTGGAGGCAGTTGTGTGTCTCAGTGGTAGAGCACTTGCCTAGCATGTATGAGGCCCTGGGTTCCATCCGCAGTTTTTTAAAACAAAACAAAACAAAAAATAAACCACAAAACAAAAACCCCCTCATATAAGTCATATATGTTCACTGTAGAAAACAGAGTTGAAGACAAAACAGGTTACCCATAGTGCTATTCATTGTGCCATAAACCACTGGTTGTGCTTGTTTTAAGATTCCATACTTCCTCTTTGTTATTCAATTAGCATTTAATTATCTTAACACCACAGTAATGATGTATGTACAATTTTAAATAATATTTTATGCTAATGAACTTTGTATTTGAAAGTTATAAGTAATATGAAATTATTTGAGCAGATACAAATGTCCCACTAGGAGTACTCAGGAAATGCTAGTCAATTACTTAAATTGTTCATAGGAAATAGAAGTACCCTAGCCAACATTTATTGAGCATGTATGTCCCAGGCTTTCTTCTACGTGATTTACACTAACTCAGTCCTCACAGCAATACTAAGAAGTGGGTACTGTTGCCATTATTTCAGATGGAAGTTAAATAATTTACCTGCCATGGCTGGTAAGTGTGAAGCTAGGTAGCCTGGTTCTGGAATCCATGCCCTTACTATTCTGAACTGGTATAATTTCAAATGTAAAACTTGGAATTTGTATCTTAAATCATATAAAAAATGAGGTATGGTGTTTAACAGGAAAGCAGGTCTATAATGGGAAGTTTCAGAACCAATTTATACTTCCTCCAGTGATATATGAAATTGTAAGATTCCCTGTATCCTTTTAATAATGGATAGAGTGTAAGCCAAATATTTGTCAACTTGATAGGAAAAAAGGATTATTGCTTTAATTCATGTTTTTGTGTTCTAGGGAGTTTGAACATATTTCATTTCTTGTTCTAGGGAGTTTGAACATATTTCATTTCTTGTTTTAGAAATTGTTCATGTTCTTTGGCCATTTTTTTAAGCTGTATTCATATTGATCTGAAAGAGCTTTATATCTATATTTCTGTTGCTTGGTCAATTACAGCTTTGAGAGTAGCCTGTCTCACTATAATGTGTTTCTGGTTCTGTCATCTTCCCCTATATTTCAAAGTTTTTTTAAGTATGTAATTTTGTGACAATTGTTACATTAAGGTTCTTGGCTATTTTATATTCATTGTAAAAGTGTCTAGTTTGTCACATTGTAACTTTTGTCATGAATTCTATATTATTTTATATTAATACTGTCACATACTCCTTTTTTTTCATTTTTTGCATATTATCCTCTCATGCTTGATTGTAGCATTAGATATTTAGAAGGATGTATAGGTAAAGGAAGTCCTGAGGATCCAGTAGAACTGAAAATTGGCTTAATCCGGAGGGTCGTGTGTTTGTGTGTGTTGGTGTGTATGTATGTCTAATAGAGTGTATGCTTTTTAAAGAGATGACATTTTTATTATTGGCTTTATTGATGTTGTCAAGGTTTAACATTATCTGTAGTAAGGTTTTCCCTTACTGATGTACAGATAATTATTTTTATTTTTACTGAATCTTGGTAAATTTTCTTCTTACTAGAGTGTGGCATTTTCTCAAAGAGAGACAGAGAGAGAGCGTGAGAGAGAGCAGAGAATATGTGAGAGCAAGCACATGTGCACACTTGCACATCATGGCTTTTGGTTTTGTTTTTGTGTTCCTGTGGCTCTCGGGGTCAAATCCAGGGTCTTGTTCTTCCTGGGCAAGTGCTGTACTGCTGAGCTATATACCCTAACCCCTCCTTCATGCTTTCTAAACTATAAAAGCAAGAATGTGCTATTCTTCTTTCAGCCTGGTTTTTAAATTTCATGTTTTTTCATCTGCAGGGGGTTTGCTCTGTGCAGAGGTTGGGGCACTTCAGTGAGGAAGGCTTGTGGGTGTGGTTCTAGTGAAGCAGGCACATGATCTTTTTTGCTGTGTTCAAGAGGAATAGCCAAGAAATGCTTGCTGATTGACATACAAGAGGTCTTTTAATTGAGAGATCTTTTTAAGGATCATTTCTCTTTTTCAATGGATAGATTTTTAAAATTAACATTATGTATTTTAAAAAATCACTATATGAAATATAAATAGCAATCATGACAAGTAGGTAAATGAGGAAAATGAAATGCCTTCTCAATCTTAGAAAAGGCAAATGGTGGGCCAGAGAGTGACCCTACATAGCTCTTGAAACTGTAGTGGGAAAAGTATAAAGGGATAGGGTAATAAGTTGATGCAACAGGGTCAAGCTCTGCAGCTCGGCTAGCCTGGGTTTGAGTGTTGCCAGTCCTGGTATCAGTTTTGTGACCTTAGGCAAGAACTCAAATATGTTTGTTCACCTCATTTGGAAAATGAGGTTAATAATTATATTTTGAAGAGTAGCTGTGAGTGTTTGATGATTTAAGACATAATCAGGGGGGCTGGGATTATGGCTCAGTGGTAGAGCGCTTGCCTCGCATGCGTGAGGCACTGGGTTCAATCCTCAGCACCACATAAAAATAAATAAAGATATTTAAAAAAAAAAAGACATAATCAGGGCTTACTTGTTAGCATAGTGGCTTTTATATAGTTAACTCAAGAAAGGTTACTTTTTTTTTTTTTTTTTTTTTGGTACTGGAGATTGAACTCAGGGCACTCGACCACTGAGCCACATCCCCAGCCCTATTTTGTGTTTTATGTAGAGACAGGGTCTCACTGAGGTGCTTAGTGCCTCGCCGTTGCTGAGGCTGACTTTGAACTCGCGATTCTCCTGTCTCAGCCTCCCTAAGTGCTGGGAAGGAAGGTTACTTCTTAATTACTAACTGAAACATCTCACTGGAGGTCACTCTGTTGTTGACTGCTCATAAGTGAACTATGGATTTCCTGATCTTTTCCTCTCTAACAAATACAAACTTCCATAAGGTGTTCATGTAACCTAGATCTTCCAGAGGTCATCTGCTTCAGCTTCTTGCCCTGAGGGAAATAGTTGACAGCTCTGTTTTTCAATTATGAAAAAGAAGTATTTCTTGAGGGCTGTCCTAGGCCAAGCACTGGAAGATGAGAAGACGAAACAAAAGGCTTATCACAGTTTCCTGGTGGAGGAGTATAAAGCCTTAAGTGCTGTGATAATGTACAAGGTACTGATCCAGTGTGGAGCTGAGAAGGGAGTCAGGTTTATTTTTCAAGGTAAGCTGCAGCTGTTTTTCTTTTTAAAAATTGAGGTGAGAGTCACATAACATAAAATTAATCATTTTAAAGTGAAAATTCAGTGGCATCTCGTATATCTACAGTGTTGTGTAAATACTGTATTACATAGTACCAAACATTTCCATCACCTCAGAAGGAAACTGTGGACCCATTAAGTAGTTGCTTTCCACCTGCCTTCTCCTACCCCTGGGCAATCACCAGTTTGCAGAGTGAGCCTCTTAGTCTGAGGCTTCCAGGATGTGGCAGATGTGATCCAAGAAAGGATAGAATTCCTACCAGAGGGAAGAGCAAAGACATAGATGAGAAATATGAAGTTGGGGGAAGTTGGTCCTTTTCCTTTTATTTTTAACTCCATGCCTTGTATCCCACTGTTGCAGCTATCCCTGCTGCAGGCTTACACTGAATGATGTGGAACCTTAGGAGGAAAGTCTACAAATTACCACATTTGTCCTTGTGCCAGTGAGAAGGTTGCCTGCATAGTAATGTATAGTACACACTTACATGTTCAGTTCCACATTCTGCTACTAGGTAAATGTTTTCCTATTTGTAGACTGACTGATTTTTAAAAAATTTCCTTTACAGCTAAGAATTATAATTTATTGAGGTTCTGTTTGAAGTAATTATTAGTCAATATTTAAATTAAACACATTTTTAAAAACATATTCTTTGTGCCAGGCACTGTGTTGCCTGGGGAACATAAACAAAAAATTCATTATATTCCATGAATATTTGAAATTTATTGTTCTTTTAATTATTTTCTTTAAAATAAACCACCTAAATTTATGTTTAAGAATATAATGCCATTTCTGAATAGGGTATAGCTTATTGAAATATTCAAAATAGGTCATGGTTATGTAGAGTAGATTATTAGTGTGTCCCATGTTTTGACAACTAAATAATTCTTCTAGTTTAGAATATTAGGATAATAGCTATTTATTTTCTTACATTGGTTTATATAATTAGGATTTTGATAAAAATAAATGTTTTCTTTGACATTTTCAGTTATTTTGCTTTTCTTTCTATGAATATGAAGAAATTTGATGCAGTGCTAAAAGCATCTTCTTTCCTTTTTAAAGTATCAATACCATTAAAGTAGAGACAATTCTGTAGCAAAAGGATCAGGGATGATAGACAAGATACCAAAAAATCTTGAGTCAGGTGCAGTTACTGCTACTAAAAAGATCTCTGACTTGAGCAAAGCACTTTATCTCAGAAAGTTTGAATTATTTCTCGTGGGGACACCACTTACCTTTCTAACTTACAGAAATTTTAGGTTCTAAAAATAGAAATATCTTGGAAGCTGTAGAACAATGTATAGAAATTTAAGCAATGGTTATCATCTGTCATTTAACCCATTACATGAATTTTTGTTGGATGTATCTGGAATTGTCCTGATCCAGTTCTAAAAATCGTAAGTGTTGCTCACATCTTTATGAGGTGAAGAAAAAGGTTTATTGCTTATATGTGGAATAAAAAGATTTGAATTCTAGTTCAAGTTGCTTTTCATATTGACTCCATGAGTGGTGAATGAGAACATAGCTTTTGCTTTTGTACAATGTAGTTTTGAGTTGGTTAATTGAATAAAGCACATTTGAAATGGAGTAATCCTTGTAAATGTGACAAAATACACATTTTTTCCCCAAGAAATCTTCACAGAGTACAGAGTTGAATGAGAACCCTAGACTTGGAGTGTTTTGTAATACAAGCCATGGAAAACATTACACTTGCATGTTTGATGAGTAGTTGAAGTATTCTGTGTTTGACTGTTACAAGCATTTCATTCCATGGTGTCATTTATAGCTGTCAATGTGTTCTTTCTACTAGTTGATACTAGTAGGCAGAATCCTGGCTTATTTTGCTGGTAACTTTTCTTTGGAATTCCATTGAGGGCACTGTATCTACATGTGTATTTGCCATTGTATAATTTATTACCATGAGATTTTAAAATTTCAGCAAAATTGAGTTCCACTAATATTTACAACTTTTTATTTTTATTTATTTGGTCTTCACACTTTCATATACCCCCATTTTCTTCTGTCATTCTGGGAACTGTTATCCGGCCCCTTGTAGACTGTTCCTCTTAGATCTAGGGTAAGCCTGGTTTGATATTGATAGTTTTTAGTCCATTAGTACTTAAGATTTAGAAATACTTATCTGAGACAAACCTACATAAATATGATTATCTCATACTGGACAAAGGTGCCAAAAGCATACATTGGAGAAAAAGATAGCCTCTTCTACAAATGGTGCTGGGAAAACCGGAAATCTATATGTAGCAAAATGAAATTAAATCTCTATCTCTAACCCTGCACAAAACTCAACTCAAAGTGGATCAAAGACTTAGGCACTAGAACAGAGATCCTGTGCCAAATAGAAGAAAAAGTACGTTCAAATATTCATCATGTCGGCTTAGGACCTGACATCCTTAACAAGACTCCTAAAGTGCAAGAAG
>PVHX01012626.1:26905-58433 GCA_004024805.1 Geosciurus inauris
AAAAAAAAAAAAAAAAACCAGCCGGGCGCGGTGGCTCAAGCCTGTAATCCCAGCACTTAGGGAGGCTGAGACAGGAGAATCGCAAGTTCAAAGCCAGCCTCAGCAATGGCGAGGCACTAAGCAACTCAGTGAAACCCTGTCTCTACATAAAACACAAAATAGGGCTGGGGATGTGGCTCAGTGGTCGAGTACCCCTGAGTTCAATCCCCAGTACCAAAAACAAAACCAAAAACAAAAAAACCAAAAACAAAAAAACACCCAATCAATAAATAGGCTAAGGAACTGAACAGACACTTCACAGAAGAAGAAATACAGTCGACCAACAAATAGATGAAAAAGTGTTCAACATCAACATCTCTAGTAATTAGAGAAATACAAATCAAAACTGCTGTAAGATTTCATCTCACATCAGCCAGAATGACAAATATCAAGAATACAAGCAGTAATAAGTGTTGGTGAGGATGTGGGGAAAGGTGGCACTACAAAGTGGTGCAACCAGTCTGGAAAGCAGCATGGAGATTCCTTAGAAAACTTGGAATGGAACCACCATTTCACTCAGCTATCTCATTCCTTGGTCTACACCCAAAAGACTTAAAATCAGTATACTATAGTGACACAGCTACATAAATGTTTATAGCAGCCACATCAGTATTTATAGCAGCTCAATTTACAATAGCTAAACTATGGAATCAACCTAGATGCCCTTCAACAGATGAATGGATAAAGTAAATGTGGTACCTGTTCACAATGGAATATTACTCAGCCTTAAAAAAGAATGAAATTATGGCATTTGCAGGTAAATGGATGGAGCTGGAGAATATCCTGCTGAGCAAAATAAGCTAAACCCCAAAACCAAAGGCTGGATGTTTTCTGTGATAAGCAGATGCTGATCCATAATGGTGAGGGGTAGGGAAGAATAGAGGAACTTTGGATTGGATAGAGGGGATGTGGGGGTAGGAAAGACAGTGGAATGAGACAGACATTATTACCCTATATACATGTATGATTACATGACCAGTGTGATGCTGCACCATGTACAGCCAGAGGAATGAGAAAGTTGTGCCCTATTTGTATATAGTGTGTCAAAGTGCATTCTACTATCATGTATAACTAATTAGAACAAATTTTTAAAAATAAATACATTGAAAAAAATACTTCTCTGAGTTGGTAAAGGTTACTGGAGGCTAACAAATATATTTATGATACATTATATTGTACCTTCACTCAACAAATATTTATTTAGCACCTACTATATGCCAAGTACTTTTTCTTTTCTTTTCTCCTTTCCCTTCCTCCTTCTCCTTCCCTCCCTCCATGTCTCCTTTCTTTCCTCCTCCTTTACTTTGGTAGGGATGCAGACTGTTTTATACTGAAGCCGGTCAGCTGATCCCCTCTCATTTGAGACCTGCCAATCTAGTCCCAGGGTTATACCCTTAGCTATAGTTTTCCTTAATGATCCTTGGGTGGAATATCCTGTATATAACCTAGTTTTCATTTGGCCCCTTTGCCTCCTCTAATCTTCATACCTAGAATCAGATGAGTTTGTACTGTGAAATTGTCACTGGTTCAGAGTTGTTGTTGTTTTTGCTTCTGACTTTCCCAGGCATTATGATTTGGCACTAAAGTAACACCTTTATTTCTACTTTCGTGCTTCACTTTTTTCTTAAAGAGTGACTAGAAAACAGACCAAAAAATAAATTAATTAAAAAGTGATTGTAGAAACATTTGTTTTCCTTCCTTCCTCCCTCCCTCCTTCCCTTCCTTCCTTCCTTTCTTCCTTGAACAAGGAAAAGCTTCATACTTTTTGTTTTAACTATCTTTTAAATTTATATAATTTTATTTCCTCTCCAAATTTTAAAACAACCTTACATTTTTTTTTTTGGTACTAGAGATTGAACTCAGGGGCACTCAACCACTGAGCCACATCCCCAGACCTATTTTGTGTTTTATATAGAGACAGGGTCTCACTGAGTTGCTTAGCGCCTCACCGTTGCTGAGGCTGGCTTTGAACTCGCAATTCTCCTGTCTCAGCTTCCCTAAGTGCTGGGATTACAGGCTTGCGCCACTGCGCCCGGCTACAACCTTATTTTAAAAAATATGTTTAAATATTAGATTTTTAGAACTTTAGGGTTGGAAGTGACCTTAAAGTTTTCTAGAGCAGTGGCTAGATGACCTTTAAGCTTTTTTTTACTACAACCCACAGTGAGAAATACATTTTCTTTAGTGATCCACAGATGTAATAGGCAGAATTCTAGAAATAACCTTCCGTGATTTTTTACCCTAATTTCCAGGACTTTATGATGAGAAAATATGCTCATGATTATGTTATAATCACTGACAAAATTTTGCGCTGGTAATGAAGTTTCCCAATCACATGACAGTCAAAAGAGAGATTATCTAGGTGCGTCTATTCTAATGACACAGCCTTTTAAAGAGCACAGATGTTTCTCTGGCTTGAAGCAGACCTGCAAATTGGAGAGATTTGAAGGACCAGAAGGACTTGTCCTGTTGTTGCTAGCTTGAAGGTAGATGAGACCATGTAAGAAGGAATATGGGAGGCCTTAAGCAGCTGAGAGAGTCTCCTGGCACACAGCCAGTAGGAAATAGGGACCTCAGGACCCCCCCCCCCCCCCCCCACTGTAGGGAACTACTTTCTGCCAACAACCTGAAGGGTCCTGAAAGCATATTTTTCTTCAGCCAACAGCCCAGCCTGGCTGGCACCTTAATATTTGTCCTTGAAAGGCCAGCCCCTAAGCAGAGAATATAATTAGCCATACCTGGACTTCTGATCTACAGAACTGTGAGCTTACATATAGTTGTTTATAAGCTTTTTCATTTGTAGTGATTTATTATACAGCTATAGAAAACTAATATGCAAGACGACTTTGTAACAATATGAGGAGATTCTATAAAGAAATGAAAATCTTATAAGTGAAAAAAATTAGCCGGGTGCGGTGGTGCATGCCTGTAATCCCAGCACTTTGTGAAGTTGAGACAGGAGAATCATGAGTTCAAAGCCAGCCTCAGCAACAGTGAGGTGCTGAGCAACTCACTGAGACCCGTCTCTACATTAAAAACAAACAAACAAATAAAAAATACATAATAGGGCTGGGGATGTGGCTCAGTGGTAGATTACCCCTGAGTTCAATCCCCAGTACCAAAAAAAAAAGTTAAAAAAATTAGAATAAAATATATAGGCATAATCTAATAAATGACAAAACATTCACATAGGAGAAGACTGGCAGAGGATATACAAAAATGATCACAGTTATGAAGGTATGGAAGATTTATGAAAAAGTTTTAAATTTCCCATTTCTTTTTTATGACATTACTTTTTATAATTGAAATGCAATTGTATTAATTTAATAAACTTTTGTATGAAACTAAGAGCTTAATTTTACTTGGAAATTTATTATTAGAACATTACAGATTCACAGGCGTAAGAGACTTGTTAGTAAGCATTAGATATGAAAAACATCTACATGTTTTCCTTTTGCTTAATTACTGAATATATATATCACTAATATCATTGGTATGAAGAGCCACCTCAAAATTCCGCATTCCTTAACATTGGTCACTTCTAGTTTACTGAGCAAATAACTTTTGCTGTCCCATGTTGATTGGGGGATGCATAGAACTGAACATTTTTAAAAATTTAAAAAAATATATTTTTAGTTGTAGATGGACACAATATCTTTATTTGATTTGTTTATTTTTATGTGGTGCTGAGGATTGACCCCAGTGCCTCACATGTGCGAGGCAAGCGCTTTACCACTGAGCCACAACCCCAGCCCCTACCTGAACATTTTTTGACAAGAGATTCTGTGTAGAGGTATGAAGTAGTTGGAAAGGTAGGTTTCAAGTTGCTGATGTATGGCCTTTAAAATAAAGATATGAAAGCGCTTGTGCCTGTTATTGCTTATAGCCACATTAAGTAATTTAGCCTTAATGAAGGAGCTGTATTGTAAACTCCTGTAGGCTAAGCTTTATTAATCAGAACCTTTTCTGTATACCCATTGAGGAAATAGAATAGCAAGTTTTCTATTGAGTAGATCTAATTACATTCCTGCTGTTGAACTGTTTTGATATCATGGGAAAGGGTGAGTCAGGAAAGAGGAAGGAACTACACTTAGGACCCATTATAAACACTTTTGGGTGTGGTGGTTTGTTTGTGTGTACCTAAGAAAATGCAATGTCTCATTTGATGCCATGAGGCTATCACATAGTTGTTGTTGGTTCTAACCTAAAAGATAGTTTATGTGGCTGCTCTCAGTGGCTTAGAATGAAAGATGTTTTGGAAACTTCCTGAAATGCCCCTTTTCTTCCTAATTTACAATTTCAAAACTTTGCCAGCTATCCTAGTTGTATGCTTATAAGTGACCCTTTCTATCTGCTGGGCTCTCCTGTTCCTTGTTTGATATCACTTTAGCACAGAAGGTCGGCACCTGTGATTCTTTGAAAGGACACAGAGATGATGATGAGTAAGATGTAAGTGCTGAGGCTTAGTAGAAGACAGATTTTTGTTATGCTGAAATCAAAGGGCTGTTTCCCTTGCCTGCTGGATTGGAGGTAAATTGTAAACAGCAGAATTTTGCCTCACCTTTCCTGGGAGTGAGCCCTCCTTACATTTCCTACCCTAGGTTCTTTATTCTGCTTGCTCTACTCTCAGCTCTTCCTATTGGTGCATCACTGGGTTAGCAATTTACTCCATTTTCTTTTCTGTAAAGGGGAAACATTATTTTCCTCACAGAAATACAAAAATGGAGGTCTTTAAATTGGTTCTTAGGATTTCCCTTGGCCAATACTGTCATAGATTTGTACGTGAGTGATAGAGCATGTTTAGTTTATAAAAACACACAGTATCTCTTATGTACTTAAAGTGATTTGGATATACAGTGTTCCAGGAACTTAAATATTGTGAAGATAGTTTAGATTAATAAATAAATCTAAGCACATGCTTTCTAGCCTGCTGGTTACTGTTACTGGTTGTCCCTGTTACCCCAACTGAAATCTAGTCAATTGTCAGAAAAACTGGAAAACGACCATCCTAGAAGAGTTACCCCCTAATCAGCTTGTTGGCTGACCGTAGATGCATGTGTGACTGTATAAGTCTAGTGGAGATTTCTGAGCCTGGTCCAGCCTAGCAGAACTGCCTGCCAGCAAACTCATGACAAATAATAAATGGTAGCTATTTTACTCACTGTGAATTGATTTTCTGGCAATAGGTAATTGATTCATTATCACATGGTAATGCTTTTTTTTTTTTAATGAATGTTTCTACTTTTTCCTCCGCGTAGCAATAATTTCAGACAGAGCAAATAGCATGTTAAAAGATCTTGAGATGAGGTCTTATTTGTTGTCTTCATATTAGAGGCAGGGAGGCCATTGAGATTGAAGTGAACAGTGGGGAGAAAGCAGGAGATTGTATCAATGATCTTTAGGACTCTGGGTCATGTGTGGGTAAGGACTTCGGATTCTGTTTGGATGCCAATCTAAGGATGCAGGCTTTTTAAAAAAAAATGTCTACAATTTGAGTTTATTTGCTTTGTAATTATTAGATTTAGGTTAAACATTTATGGCAAGAACATTAACTACCACAGGGTTTTAAACAAAGGAGTAAGATGATCTAACTTAGGCTTTTAAAAAAATATATGCTTACTGAGGAGAGGATAAACTGGAGGGTGATGCAAGGGTGGAACAGAAGCAGTGAGACCGTTAATAGATAAACAGTCCACAGTGTCTAAATTAGGAAAAAATAGAAACTATAACAATTCTTATTATCATTGATTAAAATAAGTTCATTTTATCTAGGTTACTTAAAAAAAACTTTCATTGGTATTTTCCATGTACATTTACTTGAGAAATAATCAGAATTCAAGATAATATACTCATGAATCTATTTAAAAACTCATGTTTCCCTCAAAACATTAGTGAGAATCTAGGAGAGATATGGGAAGGGAATAACAAATAAGGAAGTATATGAGGCTGTGTTATCTCTGGAAAAGTCTAAGTAAATTGTTATTTGTGGATTGGGTCTCTGAATGTGGTTTGGTTTTTGTTTTACGTACTATGGCTGGTACTCTACTTGTTATATGGTATTCATTTCTAAAAAGCAGTTTCATTCATTTTAAGTAAAAGGATATGGTTGGAAGTATAAAGTACAGGTAAAAATACAAGTGTCTTAATGTATGACACTAATTATACTGTATAAATACATGTAAACTAATAGACTAAGAAGTTTTTAAATATGGGAAAACTACTATGCGATTTAGAGTTAAGTGAAAGTTATTAGAAAGACTGTAGCGTAAAATTTAAATTTTGACCTAAAAAAAAACCCAGTTTTTTCTCTAATATATACATTTATAGGTCTAGATGAAATATCTCACTCTTAAATCTGTTTATTATAGGAATGGTTCCCAAATGCAGTATTGCTGCAGTTAGAAGGGACCGAAATCTTTCTAGACATTCAGCTTCAAAGACTTTGAGTCATAATGGCATCTATTCATATTATCTGTCAGCTTAGAACAGTACTGATTTTAAAGTTCTACAGCTGTTCTGAATATCAGATCTGCTTATTATCAAACATTTTCCATATTCTTGAATTTCCCCCCCAAATATGATAGATATGAGATACTCCTAGACCTCTTACACTACATGGGTGTCATGAGTCAATGTTTGAGAACCAGAGAATTTACGTGTCTGTTACAGTATCTAGCCCTGCATAAGCAGAGATCATGAGCACCATCAGCATAAGCATTTATTTATGAGCACTGTCACCATCAACATAAGCATTTATTTACTATAATTAGGATAATCGTGTCAATGTAAGTAACTACAATCCTATATAAAATCATAATAAAGATGTCAAACTTCAAATTCCATAATTTCTCAAATGTAGAAAATAGTATTTGAAAGCAGGTTGAATTATTCAGCATTCTCTCCTGTTCTGTAAAAATATTTTAATTTTATAGTGAAATGATTTTTAGAGTAGTTTGATATAAATAAGAATCTGAGAATAAAAATAAAATACTTAGGGGCTGGGGTTGTGGCTCAGTGGTACAGTGCTTGCCTAGCATGTGTGAGGCACTGGGTTCAATCCTTAGCAGCACCACATATAAATAAATAAAAATAAAAGCCTATCAACAACTAAAACAAACAAAAAATATTTAAAAAAATAAAATAAAATAAAATACTTAAAGCATATCAAATAATATGGAAACTACTGATTACTTTATGCCAGATTCAATTTATTCTTCATACACAGTATTCTCCTCTTGTCTGTGGTCTTACTTTCCATGGTTTCAGTTATCCGCAATTAGCCACATCCAAAAATATTACATGGTAAATTTCAGGAACAAACAATTCAGAAGGGTTAGATTGCACATCATTCTGAGTAGCAGGATGAAATCTCGTGCCCTCCTGCTGTGTCCCACCTGGGGAGTGAGTCAGTCCTTTGTCCGCTGTATCCACATTGTGTATACCAACCACCTATTAGTTCTTAGTAGCCATCTATGTTATCAGAATTGACTGATGTGATGTCAGTGTTTGTATTAAAGCAAACCCTTATTTTACGTAGTAATGGCCCCAAAGTGCAAGAGTGGTGATGTTGGCAATGCAGATATGCAAAAGAGAAACTGTAAAGTGCTTCCTTTACATGAAGAGGTTAACGTTATCAAGTTAATAAGGAAAGAAAAAATTACATGCTAAGATTACTTAGATGTAAGGTCAAAGTGAATCTTGTATCTGTGAATAGGTGAAGAAGGAAAAAGAGTCAATGTCATAAAAAGTCTGCATACAGTAAGGTATTTTGAGAAAGCTCATTCATATAACTTTATTACAATAGTTATAATTAATCTATTCGATAATTATTTATGTTAATCTCTTACTATGACTCTTATAAATTAGACTTTATCACAGGTATGTAAATAGAGGAAAAAGCAATACATTTACAGTTTGGTACTGTCTGTGCTTTCAGGCATCCTTTGGGAGTCTTAGAATGTGTTCCCATGAATAAGGGGGGATACTGTGCAGTTACTTGGCTTTGTAAAATGTATGATACATTAAAAATTTCCTTTTAAGAATGATTAAGTATTTCTAAAGCATGATAATTAAACTAGCTAAGAAATTTAGGAATCTGATGCTAACTGTCAAATCTCATGCCAGAGGTTTGGACATTAACCAGTATAATAGTAATACTAAAATCCCCAACATTAAATTCCAAATCAACTCAGTACTTAAAGTAACATAGTAAAATGAAAACATTTATTATTTCCTTTTTAAAATCTTTTTTTCCTCTATAGAAAATTGTAAGCCTTTAGAAATTATCATTTGGAATGTGGGGCATGTCAAGATGTCTAAGATATAATTTTGTGAGAAAAGCAAGTTGGAGAACAGTCTCTTAGAATGATTCCAATTCAGTTAATGGAATTTGTTTTTTGTTTTTGTTTTGGTACTGAGGATTGAACTCAGGGGCACTAGACCACTGAGTCACATCCCCAGCCCTATTTTGTATTTTATTTAGAGACAAAGTCTCACTGAGTCGCTTAGCACCTCACTTTTGCTGAGGCTGGCTTTGAACTTGCAATCCTCCTTCCTCAGCCTCCTGAGCTGCTAGGATTAAAGGTGTGTGCCACTGTGTCCGGCCAGTGGAGATTTTTAAAACAGGAAAATATACACCAAAGTCTTCACAAAACTCTTAAAAATAGTTTTCTATGTTTAAGGGGTTCAGGAATATGAAGTTCACAAATATTCCAAGATTGCCCATCTAGAGGTGGGATTGGACTCTTTCTTTCACTTTTTCTTTGTATATGTCTTTCTCCCTTTCTCCTTTTCTTTCACTTCTTTCCCTCTCTTTCCCTACCTCATTCTTTCATTCCCTCCTTTGCTTTCTCTTTCTGTGCCCACTTCCTTTGAGGGGGTTGTTTTGCTTTGTTTCCCAGGTTGTCTCAAACTCCTGGACTCAAGTGAATGATTAAGTATTTCTAAAACATGAAAATTAAACTAGCTAACAAATTTAGGAATTTGATGCTAACTGTCAAATCCCACACCAGAGGTTTGGACATTAGCCAGTATAATAGTAATACTAAAACCCCCAACATTAAATTCCAAAATCCTTCCTCAGCCTTCCGAGGAGCTGGGACTACAGGAATGTGCTACCATGCCTGGCTTAGAAATGGAAGATTTAGAGTAGTGTCTTGACTGCATTTTCAATAAATACCAGATATTTTGATGCTGTTGTCTGCCCGCTATTCTGTCAGAGTTGCTCCATGAAGAATCTTAGGTGGTACAGGGACAAACGAAGGAAACGTACCCTGAAAGGATTCTGCCTTTAAACACTGCAGTTCTTGGTTCATTTCAAGTCTTTGAAGAAAATTTCCAAATTAGATTTGAAAACCACCATCAGAGATGACTGACCATATCAGGTAGAAGTTCTAGGATAGATTGAAGGTACTCAACAGTTAATATCTTAAACATCACTGACATGTTTAATTGGTGATTTTGTTTTTTGAGAACATTTTCACAGTGCTTTTACTTTAGGCACTTAAACCTGGGTAGCATAGATTAAAAGTATAAGAGGAATTAATATTAGAAATGTTTCTGCAATGATGATGTATTTCATATACTTTATAAATAGATTATTAATATAAATTTATCTACTCTGTGGGCAGTAAAGGTCAGAAAAGTATCTATTTAAAATAGAATCAATTAGTTTTAAAGTACTTCATATTATTCTATGTGATATGATATCCAATAATTGTAGAGTGACCTATTTTTGCTTTTGATGATCTGCGTTTTGTAGTTGTTATATAATTGATTATATAATAAAATAAGAAAATCATTTTTATGATTTTTGGAAATGAATCAAAACTACATTTTTCTGTCATAGATTATTTCCTCCTCCCTTCCCTGGAAAAAATGCCAAGGAGACTTTTCCTTTTATATACCCTTCTATACTGCTGTATGTTTTAAAAATTGTATGTGTATATGTGTTTGTATATTACATTTGTAATCAGAAGTTAAATTTAGCAGTGGCACATGCCTGTAATTTGGGAGACTGAAACAGGAAGATTGCAAGTTTAAGGCCAGTCTGGGCAACTTAGCAAGACCCTGTCTCAAAATAAATAAATAAATAAATAAAGGTGGGGGCTGTGGATATACCTCAGTAGTAGAGCACCCCTGGGTATAATCCTCAATACCCCCTCAAAATTTGTTTTTAATTCATAAGAAAAAGCTGCTTGTTTTCCTTTAGTACCTCAACTATTAAAATGGGAGAGGTTTGGAGTTGGATATGGAAGCAAAGGCAGAGTGTTCATAGCTGATGGTGGGAAAGGAGAAGCACATGGGATGAGAGCCAGGCAGGCTGCATGGCAGAGCACTGGCAGCAGCCTCACTGACTCCCAGAACAGAGTGGTTCCCAGGCCACTCTCTAGCTCCAGACTTAGGGCTCTGCTTGCTGGTGGCTCCCATTGTTTGCTTTCTGTTAGATTTCCCTTGTGACTATTTGTATATCTTTATGATAAATCCTGTTTTTCTTAAGGCATCAGAATGATTATTTGTTCCTTTCAAGTAAAGGAGCCTGAACAGAACAATATTCATTGTAGAACATGTAGAAAATACAGAAATAATAAAGAAAAAAGTCTTTTCTAATTCTATATCTCATAACCATTAGGTCTTTTGTTATTTCCTTCTATTATTTTTTTGGAGTGTTTATATCTTAGAATTGTGATCTTACAGTCTTTTAAATGTGCCAAGCTATGTTATGTTTATTTGTAGTTCAGAAGAAAATCAAAGTAAAGCCAAGTGAAATGAAATTAATTGGGAAAATGAGTGAAATATTTTTAATACCTGAATTTTGGAGGAATCTAGTTTTCTTATAAAAAGAACAGCAAAAAAAATATACTTCTAAGATGATGAGAAAATCAGTGCCAATTATGGTTTTTACAGATATTATACTTTTGTGAAAGTTTGAATTAAAGGTTTGTTAAGGGGAGACCCAATTGCCTGTTGCCAAGGAAGGCCTTTGGTCACCTTGATAAATTCATCTTAGGCTTATTTAAACAAAAACTCAGTCTTGATTGGATTTAGGGAATAAGAGACTGAAAGTTCACTCATGTATTAAGTATCATCTTATTAGTGTGCAATGAGAGCTTAATAGCTGACTGGTAATTGAGTACTTCTACCTCACTTTGCCCAAAACGGAAGCAAGTTTATCAGAAGCTTGATTGGTGAAGGAAGAGTCAGGAGGCTGCCCTTAATTTCAGAGAGAGACTGTTTCAAGATCGGTAATGTAAGCAAAAAGATGATCAGAGCAGAATATTGTTCTAAAATAATACCAACAAAAGATGCTTGCTTAGCTTGTTAGAATAACATCAAGCATCACTGTGTGTGAACTAGGTTGGGCAAGGTAGAGAAGGTTGGGTAGATTAGAAGTAGGGGTCCTCCTGGTAGCAGATCTTGTAGGACCTGGAATACAAAGGTAAGTGTTTGAAGGGTTTTGTGCAAAGAGCTCCATAATCTGGCCTATATTTTTAAAATGTCTCTTTTTTTGGTGCTATTGGCAGCTTGGATTCTGAAATGTACATTGAATTCTGAAACAAAGCTGACTCTGGTTCTGCTTAAATGTGCAGATAAACCAATGAATTTCCCCAAGTCTTTAAAGTTCATCTTTCCTATACAGCTGTGCATAAATGTATGAAATTGCATAGGCAACTGAGCAATGAAATAGGGCTAGTCTAGAAGATGAGCTGTTAGTTGTAAGACACAAGATTTCCAAGATTTAATACCAACAAAAAAGAATGTAAAATATCTGATTCTTTCTACTGATTACATGTTGAACAAAATATATCACTAAAAGCGATTTCACCTATTTTTATTTTTTAATAAGGCGGACACGATTAGATTTAACATTACAAATGTAGTTTGGATTATATTTCCACTGGACAGTGGTTTGGCTGTGCTTTTGGCACCTAGCAGGCACATTTCATTTAAGAGTTTCGCCTGCGCTATTCCCTGGAAAGGCCGCCTTAGGCCGAGGCTCAGGGCTAAACTCCCGAGTCACTCGGAGAAGCAGTCCAGCAGGCCCGGTAGGGGTCTGGAGGTCCGACCAGAGGGCATTTCCTGCTTTTGCCACAAGCATTCCCTGGCTCCCGGGTGCAGCAGGCGTCTCTCAGGAACTCTGACCTCCGTCGTTCGGGGATCGAACCTTCCTTGAGGGTTTCCCAGGGCCGGGAGCAGCCCGGGGCACCCACATCACCCTTCTCGCGTAGGTGTCACCGCACAACCTCGAAGGAAGGTAACAGCGAGGACGCGGTACCTGACAACACCCACCTCCAGCTGACTGAGCAGATCTAGGAACTCAAAGAACAATGGGAACAAATGAGAAGATTCAAATGTATGAAGTGCTTATATTTTGATGACTTGGTGTCTTCTTCATCTTTCTTGCATTGTCTTTGCATGACCAGGGCCTGAATTCCTGAAAATCATCCTTCTTAAGGTACCTGTGCTCTCATTTGGGTACAGTCATAGGTACTTCAGTGTCCCCACTCTTGGTTCCTATTTCTTGGCTAAATGATAATGTATGAAATACATTGAGTCAATTCATAATCTGTCCACCTCTGTGGAGACTGGAATATTAAGAAATCTGTCATAAGAGTTCCTCCTTAAAGTTGGAAGGATGTTATAAAGGTTGAAATCAGATTTCCTTTTAAGACAGGGCGGGAGGGAGGTGTCCCTGTGTTGTTGGCAGGAGATGTTCTCTGTACTAATGAAAATGACCATGCTTCTCCTACATTACTGATTGCTGCCTTATCCTCAAGAACCAAGGTGGTCTTGATCGGAGAAAGAGTGCTAAGATCGACTTATCCATATTTGCCACAGGAGAGGCCACGCATATTACCAGATATTTACTGTTGCAGGACAAGACGATCCTCAACGGCAGCCTGATTCTATTATAAATGAGCTGTATTTTAACATCGAGTTTCCCTTAAGATAACACATACACACTAAAGTTTTCAAAATTTACATTTGGGATGTTGAAAGATTATCATTACATATTTAGATTTCTGTGCTCTTAAAGATTCTTCTTAGAAGGGGACTACTTTCACTGAGGGATGTGTTAAACATAGTTCCGTTTGAGTATTGTTTTCTGTCAGACTTTATGAACACTAGTTAGCCTGAGAAGAAATACAAAGCATAATATTTGGAATATTGTTTATATGACCACTGTTTATGTGAAGCAGGTTTAGAAAGTGTTCTTCAATTTCAGTATTTGTGTGTTTTTGTGAAGTCACTCAGTAGATATTTAAGTTCCTGCTATATGCAGACAGTCACCAGGTTCTAAGGACAGAGTGGTAAGCAGAACATGTTCTTCTTGTAGATAGATAAGTGGAGAAGATGGGATTACAAATTTAAATATAAAGCCACAGCTGTATGTAATAAGCTGTCCAAAGGAGAGATATACCAGAATATGTAATGGGCAGGGAGGCTGACTTAGTCTAGGAAGTTAGAAGAAGTGTCTCTGAAAATGGTGAGCTAAGATCTGAAAAATGAGTTAGAGATGGAGGAAAGGAACACTATTCCCAGGTACTCTGTGAAAGAACTTGGTGCTTTTGAAAAAATCACCATAAAAAGAGATTGAAGGGCTAGATGGAGAGTATCCAACCTCAAGATTACATTTCAGAGGCCAGTAGGACAAGACCATAAAGAATCTTAAAGATTAGGGTAAGGAGTTTGGTCTTGAGCAATAAGAAGTTTTTAAAGGTTATGTGTACTGTATTCATGCATTGCTAGTGGTACTGCAAATCAGTACAGACACTCTGCAGAACAGTATGGAGATTGTTCAAAAAATTAAGAATAGAACCATCCTATGAGCCAGCTATCCCACTCCTCAGTATTTATCCAAAAGAACTAAAACCATAATACTAGAGTGATACAGCCACGTCAGTGTTTATATCAGCACAGTTCATAATAGCCAAGTTATGGAACCAGCCCAGATGCCCATCAGTAGATGGATTAAGAAAATGTAGTATATATACTTAATATAGTTTTACTCAGGTATAAAGAAGAATGAAATTATGGCATTTGCTGGTAAATAGATAGAAATGGAGAACATCT
Source organism: Geosciurus inauris (assembly GCA_004024805.1). Lineage (NCBI taxonomy): Eukaryota > Metazoa > Chordata > Mammalia > Rodentia > Sciuridae > Geosciurus > Geosciurus inauris. The sequence continues at coordinate 41,018 of PVHX01012626.1, forward strand.
TGCTAAGTGAAATAAGCCAGACTCAGAAAATCAAGTGTTGAATATTTCTTTTATGCAGAAGCTAGAGCAAAATAAGGAAAAAAAGGGGAGGTCAGATATTATACAGACAGAGGGAAGATTGGTAGAGTAGAAAGAGATGAGAGAGGCAGGAGGGAGAAGGGAGAATATGAGGAATTAATTTGATAAAATTATGATGCATGCATGTATAAATATACCACAGTGAATTTCTATCTTTATGCATATCTATAAAGCACCAATTAAAATAGATGAGTGAAAGAAAGATCAGTGGAGTAGAGGAAAGAGAATAGGGGAAAGGAGGAAGGGGAGGAAAAGTGGAGAGGACTGGGGATTTAAATGGAGTAAATTAATTTCCCTGCGTGTATGATTTTGTCAAGATGAACCCAACTATTATGTATAACTGTAATGTACTAATAAAGGGAAAAAAACCTAAAGGATTAAATAAGATAATTAAAAGCCCTCGAAGGTTGTGTATACAGTAGATTTGCATTCAAGAAATTTACACCTGTTTGAATTTGATAACTCCATAGTAATTCTTTATGCTATCTAATCATAAGCCAGAGTCTTAGTAGAGGTGGTGGTGGTAATAGTAATACTTAACTGCCATTTATTTTACATATTTTTTTTCTGTGTCAGTGCTTTGGAGCATAGCTAATGTGCAAAGATATTTACTTCAATTCTTGTAACTAATGAAGTAGTTGATATTAGCTTCATTTTACAGATGATAAAACTCAAAACTGGTGCAATTAAGTCAACCTTGGAACTCAGTTCAGGTATTTGTGATGCCAGATGTTGTTGTATAATAGGTATTCACTAAAAAATTGTCCATTGTGCTCTTTCTGACCCAATTGTGCATTTGGGTTAGTTTTTTTCTTTTTTTTTTTTTTGGTGGTGTTGGGGATTGTACCCAGGACCTTGTGCATGCCAGGCAAGCACTCTACCAACTGAGTTATATCTCCAGCCCCTGGATTGGTTCTTTTTTTTTTTTTTTTTTGGTACCAGGAATTGAACTCAGGGGCACTCGACCACTGAGCCACATCCCCAGCCCTATTTTGTGTTTTATGTAGAGACAGGGTCTCACTGAGTTGCTTAGCGCCTCGCCGTTGCTGAGGCTGGCTTTGAACTCGTGATTCTCCTGTCTCAGCCTCCCAAAGTGCTGGGATTATAGGCGTGCGCCACTGTGCCTAGCTCCTGGGTTGGTTCTTAAAGATATTTTTAATAATGTTAAATCAGCCCTTCTCTGAGTTGGGTCATTTTCAAACTGAATTGAAGGAGGGGAGAAAAAAAGCTTATCTTAGTTACCACCAGAGGGAGCCAGAAAAGTTGATATTTTAATAAGCTTTGAAATTATCCACGTTAGGAATTCTGTAAGCAATTCTGATAAATTCATATTAAGAATAACCCTTTAAGTAAAGCATGTATAGTATGCTCTTATTTTGCCTTAAAATTTAATGTGTTTATGTAGGTGTTGGAAGGAAGTCTGGAGAGAGAGGTAACAAAATATAAAATTAGTGTTCTTTTTTCCCCACATCTTTTATTGGTGCATTATAGTTGTACATAATGATGGGATGTGTTGTTACATAGTCATACATGCATACAGTATAACAATGTAGTCATTAACAATATAATCTGGCTAATATCACTCCCTGGCATTTCCACTAATGTTATCTTTTAATGATGATTTTGCTGTCTTTTTCTCTCTCCCTCCCTCTTGCTTGTCTTCTCTTTTTGAATATGTATTAGTATTTTTTCTTCTATTCTGAATGTATTATTACATAATAAAACAATACTTAATTGTAGCTAGTAAGGAGAGTTTAACAGCTATTAGCCAGTTTATAAAGTATTTAAAATCTCTGTAACACATCACTTGTCATTTTAATCATTCATTGTTAATTTGTCTGGGAAATCTTTTTTATTTTTGAAAAGTTAGATTTAGGCCATCATTTATCTGAATCTTTGGAATTCTGAATTACTGTAGTCTAAAACATTTTATTGAATAGAGATAAAAGATGTATTGTTTTAGATTCTTGGTTGTCACATTAATAGGAACATTTCAGATTATAAAAGATATTCATTATGAATAATGTATTTAATAGGATTCAGACTTTAAATTGAGTTTATGATATTAATTTTTATTAGAATTGGTAAATGCTATAAAATCAATTAGCCACTTTTATGGCATGATTCTTAAATAATCTGTGCCCTTTTTTTGACAGCAGGTATAGAAAAAAAATTGAATTTTAGAATTAGCCTTGGGTTTGAATTTTTTAACTGTCACTTGATAGCTGTGTTGACAAGTTGTTGAATTTCTCTACGTTTCTGTTTTCATGTAAAATAAAAATCTGTCTTGATTATAGTTGAGGGCTGTGTGAAGTACATGCTCAATAAATGTTTGTTTATTAGGTTTGTAACCTTACTTTTATTTTTTACCACAACCTTGTTTCCAGCAATGAAACTGAATTGATTTATCCTTTAAAGAATCCATATTTACCCATAGTCACAGTCAATTTTAGAAATAGATTCTTACTAACTATACTTATTTACAATCATACGCATCTCATTCTGTATTCACCTAATAGAGTAATACCTATGACATATCACATAATTCTTTCCCCTTTTACTTTGTGTTTCACTTGATTTCTGTATTAACCAATTTTGCCACAGAGGTGGCTTATAACAACAGCATTACGGTACATGTGGGCTTTTGACTGCCCATGCAGAGTGGCTCTGCTCCACACGTTTTCATTCCAAGACCCAGACTGAAGGAGCAGCTCCTATCTCCACCTGCAGTTTGTGTGGTAGTGTGCAGAACTCAGGGCCGGCTAAACCTTGCAAAAAACTCTTAAAACTTCTGTCAGGTGTGGAGTGGTTCCAGAGTGCCAGAACTTGGGGTGTGGTCAGGTTCAAAGTCAGAGAGGTGCAGAGGCAAGTATTCTTCCCCCAGGAGATAGAGGCAAGTTATAAATTAACAGATAGGGATAAATAAGCCTCTTCCAATTGGGGGGTGTGTGGGGGGGTAAATTGTGAATAATAATATCCAATACAATCAGGCCTCTTTTTTTTTTTTTTTTTTTGAGGCAGGGTCTTGCTAAGGTGCCCAGGTTGGCCTCAAATTTGTGATCCTCCTGCCTCAGTCTTACAAGTAGCTGGGATTATAGGCATGAGCCACCACACCTGGCCAGTCAATTCTCTTGATCACAAATGTTAGCTTCCTTCCCTTCAGTATTCAGAATAGGTTTATTCCTTCCTCAAGGAAAGAAAACACCTCAAGAATTTCCTTCAGTCATATTGGTCTTGAAGTCTAAACCTCATTAAAATTTTTGCACCTTTTGTGTATATAGATTTTCTTGATAAGTGACCTAAAAGACTGTTTCTTGCCACATGTGGTGAGGGCACAGTAATAGGATATCTACAGTAAACATTCCTTTTGAGAAAGGGGAAGAGCAGGGTGTGTGGTATACACCTGTAATCCCAGAGCCTGAGGAGGCTGAGGAAGGAGAATCTCAAGTTCAAAGCCAGCCTCAGGAACTTAGTGAGGCCCTAAGCAACTTAGTGAGACCTGGTTTCAAAATGAAATTTAAAAAAAGGGTTGGGGATGTGGCTCAGTGATTAAGTGCCCCTGGGTTCAATCCCCAGTAACAAAAAAAAAAAAAAAGGAATGGGGGTGTGGAATAGAAGCACATGGCAATCATGTATCCCTAGCGATGTTGAAAATCTTATTGGGTAAATGTAGTGAGGACTCCATTTCTGGACATGAGGGTGTATTCCTTGATTAGCTGGGATGTTCCTTGATTGGCACTTCATTCTTTTGTTTTCATGGCTGTCAGCTGTGCACTCTGTGAGGTCTTCCTTTAATATGTCACTCTTGTCCACATTTGAACAGAGTATTGGGAGATATGCCCGTCTTAACTGGAAAATGTAGTCAGGGTTGAGCAGCCTTCTCAGCATGCTCAAAGGGTTGGAGACCCAAAGTGATCTAGAAGTCAGCTCTGGTTTCTTAACTCAGGCTGGGGGTTACTTGGTAGTTGTCTATTGTCTTTTTGTCTACTTGATCTCAGTCAGATTAGTTGTGTATTGATAACCACATCTTCAAGACTTCAGTACAGGTGTCTTGAGGAAGGAAGAGACCACATTCTTGGTCTCTTCCCCTGTGTGTGTGGGTCCCTCTCCAAGCCATTTTGTTTCACTGAAATGGTTTCTCGGGGGCAGCATCAGTTCAGAGATCTTAAATATTGAAAGCACTTCTGTGCTTTTTGAGATGGGAAATAATTTCAAGTTTCTACCTTGCAAGTCCAGGATTTTTTTTTAATCCTTGCTGGCAAATATGCCCTTTTTCTAATAGTACTTTATCAAATTCAGTTAATGATAACCAAAGCACAGCTTTTATTTTATACTTTTCTCACCAACTTATCCCATGTTTTATACATGATGGCTTTATTTACCATTGAATGATGTAGTTTGCCATTTTTCCAATCCCCACTAAGAGTTTCCTTGTCATCTGTCACCTAACTTCAAACCCTACCTCATATTTTTAAAATTATTTTTGTTGGTGGTTATTCTTAAGGTAGCACCCTACTTCTGGTGCCAGTTTCTGCATTGTTCAGCTCTGTTGTAGTAATGACCTCTCAATTTCAGTGACTTTTCAAAATAAAACAAACTTAGATTTCATACTGACTTTACCTGCAGATTTTGAGTCTGCTCCAGTTTTGTCCCAGCTTTGGCTCTGCTCCAGACCTTTTCTTATTTGGAACCATGGCTGAAGGAACAGCCCTTACATCAGATATGCCCATCTCTTGACTACTGAAGCAAGAAGGCTGGACCAAGCTCAGACTGCTACTAAAAGCTTTTGCTTAGATGTGGCATACATTTCCCATTTGGCTAATGAGCCAAATATGTCACATGAGTGATCCAAAAATCAGTAATTAGGGATGCCTATTTCTTCTATATTATAGACATGTTATAAAACATCAGCGTATGTATTTTTTTTTTTTAAAATTTAAGGGCATCTTACCTTAATATATAGTAATCAGAGTTCTCCAGAGAAAACTAACAGGATATAGGTATCTAACTATAAAAAGAGATTTTTTTTTTTTTTTTAAGGAATAGGCTTATGTGATTGTGGGGAATGATGAATCTGAAATTTATAGAGCAAGCTGGTGACTCAGGTAGGATTTTTATGGTATAGTCTTGAGGCACAATTCTTCTATGGGGATCCTCAGTTTTTTCTCTGAAGGGCTTCATGTGATTGAATGAGGCCTACCTACATGATAAAGAGTAAGCCTCTTTACTTTAGGTCAGCTTGTTTTAGATGTTAAGCACATCTGCAAAATGCCTTTGCAGCAACATAGGCTTATATTTAATTAAACAACTGAGCACCATAACTGAGCCATGTTGACACAAAATTTAGCCATCATATACATACTAGTTTGCAGATAGAAGAATGTAAATAGAGTACTTTCTAATAGTTCTCATGATGAGTCAGCACACAGATTAGCTTGACCAGAGCTAATAAACTAGGCATATTTGGCTGAATATAATAAGTACCTTAAATAGGGGTTTGCAAACTATGACCTGCTGCCTGTTTTTATATATACAGTGTTAGTGGAGCACAGCCATACTTATTCATTACTTGTTGTCTTTGGCTGTTTTCATCCTTCAGTGGCAGAGTTAAGAAGTTACAGCAGACCAGATGGCCTACAAAGTCTGAAACAGTACCTCCCTTTTACAGAGAAAATGTTTCAACCTGTAAAGAACACACATGGAGAAGGTGCTTGTGGTTCTTGTTTTGTTGGTTTCCATTCCTGGTTTAGAAATCTTCAGTTAGACTTTAACGCATTTTCTGAAGCCACAAATTTTTATTAGATTAATAAAAATTATTTCTTAATTTTTATGGTACATTCAGATTTTTTTTAGATCATGTGCTGAGTTCAGTTTTCATGGATAAAACCCACATTAGTTCTGTTAGGCTTTATTTTATTTTATTTTGGAGAAAAAAGCTTTATTGCTTTTACAGGGGAGGCTGTGATTTTGCTCATCAGGTGCAACAGAGGGTTTTTAAAGAGGTGATTCAAAGGCTACATTCCAGGTGTGCCCTGATGGGGATCATAATTCATTTGTTAATTTGGGAAATAGTAATTTCTTAGATCTACTGGTGACATCCCTGAATTAGAAATCCTGTGGTGGGTGTATTCTCAAAGGACAGATAACTTGACCTACTATGGGAAAGAAAGGTAATCCAGATGGCCAAGGTGTTGTGATTTTACTGCATTCAGTTTCCTTTTTCTCAAAGTAGACCAAAAGATGGAGCAACTCATACTGTTCAGGGAGAGAAGGCAGGAGTTCCCTGGAAAAAAAGGAGCCTCAGTGGTTGTTGGGACAGTCCCTCAGTCTTTCCCTTTACTCACAGGAATAGCTCCTCTGGTTGGACCTGAGGCAAACTCACTCTTATCCTAATTCTCCATCAGATCAGTCTGCTCTCAAAAAGCTTACCATCCACTTTACATCCTCAGCATGGAAGGGAGATTGCTCACAGTGCCAGGCCTGCCAAAAAAACACTGGAGCAGAGGCTGCTCATGGGTCCCCTTGTGGTTGCCAGTTTGTTATAGAAAGCTCTGTTCTTGTCCTCATTACCAATCTGTTTTAGTCAACCTTTTTGCTGCTGTGAAACAACTGTAGAGGAGGAAAAGTTTCTTTGAGGGCTCATGGCTCCAGAGGTTTTAGTCCATAGAAGGCTGGCTCCATTCCTCAGTGTTGGAGGTGAGGCAGAACAACATTATGGAGGAAGAGTGTGGCAGAGGGAAGCAGCTCACGTGGTGATCAGAAAGCAGAGAGAGAAGTCTCCACTTGCTGGATACAAATATATATAACCCAAAGCCACGTTCCAATTCCCACCTCCTTCAGCCACACTCTACCACTTCACTTACCACTCAGATAATCCCTGTCAGGAGATTAAATCACTGATTGGGTTAAGACTCTCACAACCCAATTATTTATCCTCTGAGCCTTCTTGAGTTGTCTCATATGTGAGCTTTTGGGGGACATCTCATATCCAAACCATACCACAATCCAATAATGAGGACGCAATTTTAAGAAAGAAGGAAAAAGAAGTTTTAGTGCTTGGTTAGCAAAGCAAAAACATAGGGGACTCCTGTCCCAGAGGCTGTGATTCTCCTGTTAGATTTTAAATGAATACTTGTGTATCTGTGGGAAAGAAGGGGAAGTACTTTTTTTATAAAATTTGGTCAGCTTTATATTGCCATTACAAATTTTAATATGTATATCTACCTACTTTCCTTCTTTTAAGAGGGTAAAAAAGTATATATTTCTATACCCACCTCATCCCTTGTTTTCAGATAATGGATTATCAAAATGCTATTATTTCCTAATTTGCTTGCTCTTAATAGCTACAAAGTTGAATTAGACTACAAAGTGTATGTTTCCATAGTGAGGAATAAATTGCAACTTTAGTGGAGAGAGTCTAGACTCTGGAGTCAGACAGTCCTGGGTTTAAATTTAGTGGATTAAAACAACAGTTATTTTATTTGCTGCTGACTATGTAGGTCAGCAGTTCGCGTTGGACCCTGCCACGTGGTGATTCCACTGGTCTGTCTAGGGTCACTCATATGACTGCAGTCACCTAGTGGCTCCACCAGGACTGGATAGCTTGGATGGACACACCGCTGTGTCTGACACTTGATGCTGGCTAGTATGGCTGCGTGCCTGGGCTCTTTCTCTCTGGCAGGCTTTTATCCTCAAGAGGGCTAGCTGTGCTCACAATGTGCTAGTAGCATTCCAAGAGGACTAAAGTGGAAGCTGCAAGATCTCTTGAGGCCTACATGCAGAATTTCCACCAGATCATTTCTGCATTCAAAATAAGTTACAAGTACAGCCAGGATTCAAGGGACAAGGCAATAAATGTTATGTCTTGATAGGAGAGTAACAAAGTCACATTGCAAAGGGGTGGGCTCCCAGGAGTGAAAGACATTAATATTGCTGCACAATCCAAGACCATAAATTAGTTAATTTCTAATTCATGCCCCATTTGGAAAGTAGAAACAACAATATTGTAACAGTGGTTCATTTTATGCTTTGAATATAGTCCTTCCTGCTCTGCCACAGGTTTATTTTTAAAAGGGACATGTTTCTTTCTCTTTTTCTGTCCTTCCCCCTCCTAATTTCTCTCACTCCCTAATCTTGGAGGAAACAGTATTTACCTTTCTTCCTCATCCTAGGCAGAGTTATCTGTCTTGAGCACATACTCACCAAAGGAATGAAGTAATTCAGACTTTGGAGTTGGCACCAGAAGATCTGGAAATGACTATCTCCTAAATTAACAAGTGAATCATAACTTCCAACAGAGCACACAGGAATGTAGCCTTTGAATTGCTTCTTTAAAAATCTCCCTGTTCTTCCTGATGAGCAGAATCACAGCCTCCAGGACAGGAGTCCGCTGTGTTTCCTCTTTGCTAGTAAAGCAGTAAAACTCTTTTTCTGTTTCTCAAAACTGTGTCCTCATTACTGGATTGGCATCAGGGATAAAGACTGAGCTTTCAGTAACAATATGACTTAAATTGAAGGGTTCTTAAAAGCTTAACAATTATGTATATACTCAAATGTATTTCTTAAACAACTTTGAAATATAATCCTTATTTTACAAACTATGTTTTTACTATAGACCTAAATATATGAATAAGCATTCTTTCTCATTATTAATTTGGTCATCATTTTTTATTTGTTCTTTTTAGATATATATGACAGGGTATATTTTGACATACATACATGGAGTGTATAACTTATTAGGATGGCCATGCATTTTTAATATGGAAGACACATTAAGACTCACTGGAAGAAAATCCTGTGTAAAATAACTGGGAAGATCTTTGTGATGTGTAAAAAATATATTCATTTAATATATGAGGAAAAACAATTAAGTTCAAATGTATTTACAAAAAATATGCTTTCCCATAAGTTTTATTTTTATATACATGTTTCCCATTTTACATTTTTAAAAGTATTGACTGGTATTATAAGGTTTGTTTTTACTTTAATTCTTTTAGGGTCTTTTGGGTTCTAGCAAACCCCCAAAGTTTATATTTTATTTAATTAATGTTTCTTTATAAATCCTAGAAAAATTTAGAAATAAAAAATATGAAATAAAAAAATAAATAAAAAATATGTTTGTTGCTTTTCATTGTGGAAAATCTCCATCAGAGACTCTAATTAACAAGTGTATCTGTTTTGCTTTTTACTTTGAGCTTTCTAAAACTGTTCTGTTTTGAGATGTATATTAGAACATTGGCAAAAATATTGTTAAAACTCATCAGAAATATTACTGTATTCATTGATGTATGTAAGGGTAGGAGGGGATAATAGACCTTCCTTGGTTTTTACCTTAATATTTAAAAATTTTTACTCATGACATTCAGGCATTTTAAAACCTCTAATTTGAATATATTTTTCTAAAAATATTAAGGAACAAAGTTAATTTTTTCCAAATTACCAATTTTTTAACATTTTAAAAGGAATATTGAATAAAATCTTAACCAGCCTGAGAACTCTATTCTTATAAAACGTGCATTATAATTTGTTCTATTTAAGATCTACGCATATATTTACACATTATATTTGGAGTTTAATTTATCTTCTGTTAAAGAAGGGTGAAATAGGTGATATTAGAAACAAGTGATACTTATTAAACTTGGAGAGGCAACTTCTGGTCAGTATTTTTAGTAATCTCTTTTGAGGGCCTAGACAGCTCTAATAAGGGAACAAATACCTGCATTAGGGAGGGGTAGACAGTCTGGTATTTAAACAACAGACTAGAATAGAATCAAACTGGGTGGTTAGGAAATCTTGGCAAGGCAGTGTGCATTCCTATTCTTTCTGATTCTAGTTCTTTAAAAAAAAAATTGCAGATTGAATAGCCACCTAAAATCCTGAAGGGATTAGATTATTATTTAAATGCTCATCATTATCATTATCATTATCATCTTCATCTTAGTTCTTGTCATTTTTATGCAGAGAAATCCAGTGAAGCAGGATTAAGCCTGTTCCTGCTGTGCTCAGAAAAGTAATTGATAGAACATAGTTTTCTCTTTCCTCTCTTTGTCTAGTGAGTCCCAGCTGCTTACTCTCACGCCATACAGAAGGGTGAGAGAGGTGGATGGGTCATAGTAAAGTGAAGATAAGGGAAAATCATAAAGAGAAGAGAGTCAGGGATCAGGGAGAAGGAAGCTGGTTGTACAGCTTTTCTTTTCCTGGGCTATTTTAGCATCCTTCTTTTCCTATTATGTAAGCTCTAATTTGCTGTTACAAAAGAGGGAGGAATAAATAATCTTTGGACTGAATGGAATGGGGGAAATATTTCTAACTATCACCAGTCCAGTGAACTGTAGAACAGTTTTTAATTGTGCAGCTTAATCTTTAAGGAATGTTCATGCTTTGTGAGCTTTGCTCTCTGCTAAGTTTTAAATTGTGGTGATGATTGTCTTGGCTTTAGTAATTGGGACAGTTGATAGTTGATAATTATGGATACTACAGAATCCTTTTGCATTTTGTTTCAATTAGCTATTTGGAGAGAATTTACCTCCAAATAACACATTTGTATTATTTAGCTTTTATTTAGGATTTATGTATATTTCCCATTGGAGAAGATTTTAATAGTTGCCTGTACATTATTTTTTTCAAAGACACTTATCTTGAGGTTATGATTTTGATTGTTTTTGAGGTGCACTTTTTTATGGTGGATTTTTTAGTATAGTTTCAAAGCTTATTTAGATTTCTAGATCTGAAGTGGGTGAGGTAGATTATGGTATCTGGTATGTTAAAGTAATTGATTAGTCTTGTAAACATTTCAAGACAAGATTCAGCCAGTTATTGCTCAATATAAATTCTTGGAAGTAAAAACAAATAGTATGCCAGGAAATTTTTTTTTTTTAGACTTTATTCTAAAGTGGCCAGAAGAACTTACCAAAAAGGCAGTTACCTTAATCTTTGAAGTCCCTTTTGAAAAATATTTATGATAAAACTGAGAAATCCCACAACTTACATCTCTTGGTGCCTGCCTTCTCTTCTACCCTTATCTCATCCTGGAGCCCTCTTACTGATTATGCATCAGCTACACTGGCCTTCTTTCAGATATACTCTGCTTTTTTTTTTTTTTTTTTGGTACTGGGGATTGAACTCAGGGTACTCGACCACTGAGCCACATTTCCCGCCCTATTTTGTGTTTTATGTAGAGACAGAGTCTCACTGAGTTGCTTAGTGCCTCGCCGTTGCTCAAGCTGGCTTTAAACTAGAGATTCTCCTGTCTCAGCCTCCCAAAGTGCAGGGATTACAGGTGTGCGCCACCATGCCCGGCTATACTCTGCTTTTACTGGTTGTTCCCTCTCCCTGGAATGTAAATCCTAATGTGCTGGTTCTTTCTTGTCGTTGGGAGCTCACCATCATGACCACCTTCTTGGAACAGCCTTTCATAATTAGCCAGCCTAATATTCTACTCCAGTTTTGCTTCTGTATCTTCCCTATGTTTACCTGATAACTTGTTTTCCTTAGTTGTTTACTTCTTCTTTCCTTATTAGAGCATCAGTTTCCATTAGGAAAGAGATTTTGGCTTTTTGTTGTATCCCCGGTGCAGTGCCAGACATGTAGAAGGTGCTTCATAAAAGTTCGCATATGTAAATGTAGACATCTTCATATGTTCTTGCTGTAAAGGGCATCTGAGTTTCTTAGGTTTAAATTTTTTAAGAAATGTTTGCATTTTTACATTGAATTTTTTTCCAGATAATTAAAGAAATAGGAATAGTTTAGTTAGTAGAAAGAACACCAGGTAAGATGTCAAAACAACAGGATTCTCCATTCTATAGCTACCTACAGTTATGGCAGACAAAATGCTCTAACCTTGGGGGAGGGGAAAGGGACTGAAGGATGAGTTGGTCATCAGTGGCCGATGATGTAATTAAACATACCTGCACAGTGAAGTCTTTATAACAAGAGAATAAGAGTTCAGAGAGTTTCTTCCTTGTTGAACACAGGAGGAACTTGGAGGGTGGCATTCCAGGAGATGGTAAGAAAACTGCTGCTTTCCACATACTTTGCTCTATACATCTCTTTCATCTGGCTGTTCATCTATATCCTAGGTAATTACCTTTTATAATAAATGAGTAAATATAAGCAAAGTTCTTCATTTAATCCTGTGGGCTGCTCTGGCAAATTAAACCAGAAGAGAGGATCGTGGGAACTATGATTTGTAGCCACTCAGAGACACAACACCCTGGGGCTAGCAAGCAGTGATTTGTGTTAATCTGTTTTCTGTTGCTATAACCAAATGCCTGGGACTTGGTAGTTTATAAAGGAGAGAAACTAATTTTGGCTCAGAATTGTGGGGACTAGGAAGTCTTAAGAGGATGCATGATACAGACATCTGCTCTACTTCTAGTGAGGGCATCATAACTTTGCAAAAAAGGAAAGAGCAAGTGAGTTTGTGCAAGAGACAGAGTATAAGGGGTAGCCTCACTTTTTAACAGCTGGTTCTCATGGTAACTAATCCAGTCCTGTGAATAGCAATCTAATCACATCTTAAAGGCCCCAATGACCTGAACGCTGTTGAGGACCAAATTTCAGTGTAAGTTTTGGAAGGGATAAACCTATTAAAACATAGCAGCATCTTAGGTGGAGAGGACAGTAATCTTGGGGATCTGAGACTGTCTCTAGGTGAGTAGTATCAGAATTGCATTAAATTGGAGGGTGTCCACTGGAAAATTGCTTGGTATGTGGGAAAAATCCCACATATCTGGTCATAGAAGTAATTTGTGATGAATGTGAGAATAGAAAAAACAGTTGGTTTTTCCTATATGAAGAGGAATTTACAGAGGATCCATTGCTTTCATCAGATTCTTTTTTTTTTTAATATATATTTTTTAGTTATTGATGGATCTTTATTCACTTCATTTATTTATATGTGGTGCTGAGGATCAAACCCAGTGCCTCACTCATGCCAGGCAGGCACTCTACTACTGACCCACAACCCAGCCTCTCTTTCATCAGATTCTTAAAGGGGTCTACGACACTTAGTTTAAAGCAGATTTCTGTGACAGTCTCACTGTCATCCTCTTTGGATAATGTATCAAAAATTGCTTTTAGACTTAAACTGGTCACTAGATCATTTTAGTTGTGTCCTGTTGAATCTGTCTTTTAAATATAGGATATTTTATATTGATTTGCATAGAATTTAGAGTCTGCTTTATTCTTTTTTACAACTATAAGTTGCTTCTCAGGAGACTTTCTATTCTAAATATTGAATGGATTCATATTCAATGTTAGATTTCTATGGGTTTAAAAACCTTAAGTAGACCATTTAATAGAAAAGAAACTAGGCAAAATGTTTAGTAATGTCATTTCTGCATTGTGAAATTATAGTCATTTCATTTATAAACTTAATTATAGTTTATACATGTTTAAACATGCATTTCATTTAAATTAAAAAGATTTCATAGTGTTTCTGAAAAAGTTATGAGTTTAATTGATATGAATGACAGTCGGTGTTAAAATTTTTTAAGTGATTTCTTTTATGTTGATTTGAAGTTTAAAGTTATGACCCAGTTAGAAATATCCAGTGAAATAACTGATTTGTGTTAGTATGTTATATTCTCAAGAAACAACTGTAAGTTTGGCTTTTACCATAAATATTTTGGCTTGCTGCTGAGTTGAATGATTTGCAAACCAATGTAGTAACTGACTGTAGAAATACTTTTGCTATAATACATGGTAAACACTAAATGCACCTCAAAAATATTACTTCCTTTCCAAAGGCTTTCATTTAAAATTTTAGAGCCAAGACAAGACAGTAAGCCTGACTCTGCTTGCCAAGATATGTTGAGAAGTTAATAGCTCCTTTTTAAAGCAGAGAGGTGCCTTTTGTTAAAGGATTACTGTGCAAGGGATGTGCTGCTTTTCCTGCCATATTAACAATTCAGTGAAAGGCCTTAGTGATAAGCATGTAATGCAGTTTAAGAATTTATATATCAGCCAGATTTTTTGGGCCATGTATCAATAGTGCATGAAATGTAAGAGGTCAATTATTATTAACTTATGGCCAATCTTGTTTCATCTATACCCTCAACCCATGATTTAAAGAAATATTATAAATTTATATTAATCATGTTAAGGTATTATGAGATGTGCATTTCTTGTATTATGTTTTATTTTTAATTGTGCTAAAAAGCATAACATAAAATTTACTATTTTAACCATTTTTGAGTGTAAAGTTCAGGATGTTAAGAATGTTCACATTGTTATGCAACTGATCTGAAGAATTTTTTCATCCTGCAAAACTAAAACTGTATACCCATTAGATAATAACTCTTTATTCCCCCTCCCTCCATCCCTTGATAAACCACCATGCCATTTTCAGTTTCTATGAATCTGACTACTTTAGATATTTCATATAAATAGTATGATATAGTATATATATATTTTTCTGTGACTGGCTCATTTCACTTAGAATGCTCTTAAGGTTCATCCATGTTATAGTATAAGACAGGATTTCCTTTGTTTTTAAAGACTGTATAATATTCCATTGTACACATATGCTACAGTTTGTTTATATATTCATCCCCCAGTGGACATTTTGGTTGCTTTTTTCAATATCATTATGTTCATAATGCTATGAACATGGATGTGTAAATATTTTTTTTGAGACTTTACTTTCATTTTTTTGAGATATATCCCCAAAACCATATGACTGGATAATATGGTTGCTCTATTTTACATGTACAACATTGTACAAGGGTTCTTTGCATACTTTCTAATACCTTTATTTTTCCTTTCTTTTTAATTTTTGTAAACATATTTTTGTTGTCAATGGACTTTATCTTTTATATGCAGTGCTGAGAATTGAACCCAGTGCCTCACACATGGTAGGCAAGCACTCTACCACTGAGCCACAACCCCAGCCCTTTTTTTATTTTTATTTTTTTGATAGTCATTATCCTAATGTGTGCCAGGGCATATCTCATTATAGTTTTGATTTGTATTTCTCTAAAGATTACTGACATCTAGCATCTTTTTAATGTGCTTTTTGGCTATTGGTGTGTTAGCTTTGGAGAAAGGCATATTCAAATCCTTTGCTCATTTAAAAAAATTAGATTTTTTTCTTGTTAAGTCATAAGATTTTTAAAAATGTATTTTCTACGTACTAACCCCTTATCAGATATATTATTCACAAATAGTATCTCAAATTCTATAGGTTGACTTTTTACTCTGTTAATTATTTCCTTTGCTACATACAAGTTTTTAGGTTTGATGGAGTCTTATTCATCTATTTTTGCTTTTGTAGCCTGTGCTTTCAGTGTCATATCTGAGGTCTCATTGCCAAATCCAATGTCATGAAAGATTTCTAGGAGTTTTATAATTATGGGTCTTAACATTTAGGTCTTTTATCCATTTTGAGTAGATTTTTGTATCGTCTGTAGCATAAGGATCCAGCTTCATTCTTTTGCAGGTAGATATCCTGTTTCCCCAGTAGTATTTGTTGAAGAGACTAGTCTTTCCCCTACGAGTAATCTTAGCACCCCCATCAAAGATCACTGGAAAGTATACATGAAGTTTATCTATTTATTCTATTCCAGACTATATATATATATCCTGTCTTTATGCCAATACCACACTGTTTCTATTATTGTAGCTTTGTAGTATATTTGAAATCAGGAAATGTGAGACGTCCAACTTTGGTCTCTCTTTTTTTTCCTCAAGATTATTTAGTTATTTGTGGTCCCTTGAAATTCTATGTGAATTTTAGGATGGATTTTTTAAATTTCTGTCAAAAAAAAATGCCATTGAAACTTGGAAGATTGTGTTGATCTGTAGATCACCTTGGGAAGTATTGATATCTTAACAACACGAAATCTTCCAAATCCATGAACATAGATGTCTTCCTATTTATTTGTGACTTCTTTAATTTCTTTCAGCAATGTTTTATAGTTTTCAATGTACAGTTTTTTTTTTACTCCCTTGGTTATTAAATTTATTCCTAAGTATTTTAGGTTTTTGATGCTATTATAAATGGAATTATTTTCTTAGAATTATGCTTTCATATTATTCATTGTTAATGTATAGAAATGTAACTAATTTGTATGTTGATTATGTATCCCTCAACTTTGCAGAATTTGTTTATTCTAACAGGTTTTTTTTTGGGGGGGGGTGGAACTTTTATGGTTTCTACATGTCATTAGTGAACAGAGATGATTTCACTTCTCTTTTTCCAATTTGGATATCTTTTCTTTTCTTTGCCTCTTTTCTCCCCAGCCCTTTCCTCCCTCCCCTGACCCCTTTCTTTTCCTTTTCTTTCCTCTTCCTTTCTTCCTTTCTAATTGCTCTGACTACTATATTGAATAGAAGTCTAGAGTGGGCATCCTTGTTTTGTGCCTGATCTTAGAGGGAAAGGCTTCAGTCGTTTAGAGCTGAATATGATGTTAGCAGTGTACTTTTCATATATGGTCTTTATTACATTGAGGTAGTTTTCTTCTGTTCCTAGTTTGTTGAATGTTTTTATCTTGGAAGGATATCAGATCATGTCAAATGCTTTTTCTGCCTCAGTTGAGATGATGTCCTTCATACTGTCAATTTCTTGTATTATATTGATTGGTTTTCCCATCTTGAGTCACTCTTGCCTTCCAGGAGTGAATTCTGCTTAGTTTGGGTATATAATCCTTCAGGTGTTCTGTTGAATTTGGTTTGCCCTCTGATTATTTTTATTATTTTTGAAGTAAAACCAGACGTCTTATCATTTGTCTAGAAATGTTTCCTGAAAAAGGAATTAAGAAATCATAGCAACATTATTACCAAAACCTTTGATTTATTGCAGTTCTTTAATATCATCAAATACCCAGTCAGTAGCTATGTTTTCTGAAATAGTTATTAGGATACTTATGTTCCATGTCTTGTGATTGATTGGTATATTTCTGAAGTCATTTAATCTATAGGTTCACTTTCTTTTTCTTTTTTCTTTTTGTGGTATTGAGGATTAAAGCCAGGGTTATTCTACCACTGAGCTACATCCCTAGCCCCCCCCCGCCCCCTTTTTTTGAGACAGCCTCTCACATCACAGCTGAGAATCTAAGTTGCTGAGGCTGGCCTTGAACTTGAAGGTCTCCTGCCTCAGCCTCCCCAGTCACTGGGGTTATAGGTGTGTGCCACTGTATCTGGCCTACAGGTCCACTTCTCTTTTATTCTTGCTGTATTTTTAGAAACTATAATTTCCTCTATGCTGAACTTTCTGATTCATCCTTGTGTTGTAGTTTATTATGTTTCTCTTTCCTCTGAATTTCTTGTAGTTAGAGGTTTAGATAAATGTTTATTTTTAAAATTTTTACATAGTCTTTTTTTTTTTTTTTTTTTTTTT
>PVHX01012627.1:0-58186 GCA_004024805.1 Geosciurus inauris
CGCTCTAGAGCTAGGTGTTAACACCTATGGGGTTGACAGGGAGCGAGCATCCATCATCATTTCCCCACAAGGTTCTCATCACATTTCTCACTGGAAACCCCGCACCACAAAAGGCAGTGGGTTGAGATGTTCCAAGTGATGAGGGATCAAATATGGAAGCCGACAACCCTAAACCAGCAAAAGTGTTCTTCCCATTGGTTGAAGAAATGGAGGCCTTCCCACACAACTGGGTCCCTTCCTGCTGCCGTTAACAAAACCCCTTAGACTTGGTAGATTATTAACAATAGAAATCTACTTCCCACTCTTCTGGCATGTCCAAGGTCAAAGGGTCTTGTTGCTGGATCTTCACATGATGGGAGGGGCAGAAGTACTGACCACACTCTCAAGCCCTGCTTTTTGTTTGTTTTCGTTTGTGTTTTGTGTCCTTTGGACATAGTGGCCATTGAACCCAGGGCCTTTGGCATATCAGGAAAGTGCTCTACATCTGAAGTTCTTCCCTAGACCCCCAACTTTCCTGGGTTTTTTTTGTTGTTGTTGTTTGTTTTTTGTTTTTGTTTTTGCTTTTGTTATTAAGAGAGTGTCTCTCTAAATTGCGCAGGTTGGTCTTCAATGTGTGATCCTCCTGTATCGGTGCCCTGAGTTGATAGCCTCACAGCCTGTTACTGCTTGGCTGTGAGTTGTCCGCAGCACAGGCTCCTCTGCTAGTGCAGGAATATTCAGAAGATAAACAGTGGGACTGGCAGTCCATCTTATAGCGAATAGACTGACTGATCACTGTAGGTGCTGGGAGGTTGGGGGAGGGCATGACTGGAGGAGGTGAGTCACTGGGGCCATGCCCTGGAAGGATGCTTTATCCCACTGACCCTTGCCCCACCTTCTTTCTGTCTCTGTGTCTGTGTCTGCCTTTTTGCTGCCCCGAGGTGAGCAGCTTTCCTCTGCTGGGCCCTTCCCCCATAATGGGCTGCCTCACTTTGGCCCAGAGCAATTGAGTCAGCCATCTGTGGTCTGAGACCTCTGAACCTGTGATCCCCCCAGGTAAACATTTCCTCCTCTCAGTTGCTCTTGTCAGGTATGTTGGCCACAGTGATGGAAAAGCTCATTAAAACACTGCCATACAGCCATGCTCAATGAAACATGCCTGTAATTCCAGCAGCTCAGGAGGCCACAGCAATAAAAAGTCATTAAAACACCACCATACACTACTGCGCCCAGCTTGACAAATGTACGTGTGTGTGTTTGTATGTTGGAATAGGTGTCTTGGGACGTGAACAACGTCCTTGAGCATGCTGAAGAACCACTTTTAATGTACACATCCAATCCCTGGGGTTGGAGCCTCATGGCCTAACCACCTCCTCAAGGCCTACCCCAATGTCATTACATTAAGACTGAAGCATCAACAGGAACTCTGGAGAGACACACACATTCAAAGAACAGCATCCAGTGTACAAGACATCAGGGAGTTAGTCTGCATTAAATGTACCCAGTGTGAGGAGGTCCTTCAGGTTGAACTGAATAACATTGAATTAGGAACTCAATGAAGGCAGGAAGATTTCTGGTGAAGCAAATCTGTGACAATTATAAAAGCTAGTGCTATTTGTACTTTCCATAAAACATAAGAGAATAATGTAGAAGTAATCCCCAACTGTTTTCTAGGGTACTGAACACAGTACATACACATACAACATTATGACATCACTGACTGAGAGGGTGGGGATGGGAGAGGCAAAGCAGCAGAAGTCTCTACACTAGTGAAGTTGCCCTACTGCAGATTCCCCTCAGGGTGCTGTCCCTTTCTTATGTTAAATGCATCCCATATGGGAACCACAAAGAAATACCAATAGGATGTACCCAAAGTGAGAAGTACAAGAATGAAAATATTTCACCACAAACATCAACTCAATATTAGTGAAGACAGTCATGTAACGACATTAAGTCACAGTGACTTAATGAATCACTGTCACAGTGACATGAATCAAAACTTATTGCAAGAATGCAAGCCACACCAAACCAAGAGTCTACCCCACTCTCCTTATAAAGTGGCAAGCCAGGCTGAACTGAGTTCATCCTAGCCCTTTGACCTCTTCTTAGGTAATTATACCATAATATCATTTCTTTATAAAAGCCCTTATTCTTAGATGTGGAGTTTTGATCCTACATCTGTCTTTGGGGGTTATAATTCAGTCCATAACACTCCCTCATCCTTCTTACCTGAGAGATTTTATCAATAGATGTTGAATTTTGTCCTTTAATTAATTATTATGCATCAATCCATACAGTCTGTCTTATCAGCTTTTCCTAGTCCTTTGGCTTTTCTTCCTCTTTCTTTTAAAGCTATTTACAAAATGTTTTATTCCACTACTTCTATTCTTAAAATATGTAAAACACATCTAAATATATAGGAGGTCTAGATATTCCAAATAATCTGTCCACTATGTACACAACACTAGTAAATAATATTGCACACATAACCATGGTCATATTTTGAGGTATCTTCTAATATGACCATTTTGTCCTTGATCTTTCCCTGATCACTTCCTTCTATTTTTAGTCCAGTGCACAAGTACAGGCATAGCAAGGCTCAGAGGTGGTTGAACCAATTATATCCAAAAGTCATTTACAGAGGACAAGCTTTCCTATGAATTTCAACACAAAATATACAAAATGTGCTAATTTTACTAACTACTTGGTCATACGCTGGTAACCTCTTTAATATCTAGAAACTACATGTTGCAAATTTGGGACTCATCTGTTACTTATATACACTTATATATACTTATATAAAACAAAACAAAATGCTCAAAGCATACAGAAAACTGATGTCTGAAAATGTCCAAGTATGAACATACTAACATGTTACCTTTTGAAACTGCTCCTCTCTCACCTCCTCCACACATCACTGAACAAGTACAGATAGTACTATACTGCTTACAGAGATGGTTTAATAGTTCCATTCCCAAAAGACAATATTTCATATGAATTTTAGTAAAACGATATTTACAAAGTGATATTTTATTATTTCTACATTTAACATACATCAGGCACTTCTAAACACCTAGAAATACTAGATGTTTCAAGTAAGGACTCAATTTGTCCACTATGTACATGACAGTTTTGAACAAACTGCACGCATGTTAACAATAGTTCTAACTTGAAAATGTCTTAAAAATATGAGCATTCTGGCCCTTCATGGATCCAGTGGGCTATAATGCTCTAATTTTCAGAAGCCAATCCTTTCTAGGAATTTTAACACAAAACATATAAAATGTGTTTACTAATTCTACTTCTGTCATACACTAGAAACCTCTTTAACACCTAGAAAGAACAGATGTAGATTAGGACTCGTTTGTCGTTTATATACACAGCAAAGTAAAACAAAACCCACAGACATGAGGAACAACTTCTTGCCTCATCATAAATACACTTGCATGGTGCTCCCAAGAATCAGCCCACAGCTGTCTACTACTTAACAGGGGGCTGGTTATTGCCCACTCCACCCCAAAGTAAGATTTTTAACAAAAAGAAATTTACAAAATGTGTTATATTTTACCACTTCTACTTTTAACATATTCCAGGCACTTTAGAACATCTAGAAAGTCTAGATATTTCAAAAAAAGTACTTAGCATTTTCAATTATATATACAGTAATGAAGAATCAAATGCACATACACAACAATGGTTACAATAGGAAAATGTCTTTTACATAAAACCTCTCTGGCACAGGACCTCTATCTTATGGTCACAGCTTCCCCCATGTCCTCTAACCCACTTAACAAACGTGGACAAGTGGCGCCCCTAGAGGTGGTCTAACAAATCCATTTCAAAGGCACTTGGGATTTTTCAAAACACGTGGGCATTTAGAAAGCATTTTCTAACTCTATTATATGTCTGCAACCTTTTTACATTTAGAATTTCCAGAAGTAGCAAAACTTTTAAAAGGCTAAGGGGGTCAAGTTAAGAGCAGCTTTTTCATATTATCTACACAGGCCTTCTACAAACGACCAGAAAATCCTCCCAAAAAGTGGTGGGCAATTCGAATTGGTCAAATGTGGTATGTTACTCTACCTTTTCTCTCTTTTTAGAAGGAACACCAATTGCCATACCGTTGCAGGATCTCACGGATCGAAGTACCGGTCTGCCGCGTGAAAGCGCCGGTCTCACCGGACAAGTCTCGAGGGTCGCAGTGCTGGTCTCGCGGAACCAAATGCTGGTCTCGCGGGACTAAGTGCCAGTCTCGTGGAGCCGTTGGGCGGGTCTCGGGCAGTCCTCGTAGTGGTCATCGAGGGCCCTAGTCTGCGCGGCTCAGGTGTCTAACGCATTGCTGAGTTTCCCGGCATCCGCTTGCCTTCGAAGGCACTCGAAGCTACCGGCCTTCGTGGCGTTCAGGTGGCCGCCATTCTCACCATGCCAATGCATGCCACGCCACACCAGTCCCCACTCAAAGGCGCCAAGCCCTCAGCGGACGCTTCAGCTGGAACTGCCTGGATTGGGCAAGGAGACCCGGCAGCCCATGGGTCCTGGGTCCTGGGTCCTGGGTCTGGGTCCAAAAGGTCGCCGCCGCCATCGGGTCATCCAAGCGAAGGGGCTGGGGAAGTTTCCCCGACCCTTCACAGCCTGGGCCAGCCAGCCGGTAGTCGCAGCGGAAGCGCCTGGTGTCTGCAGGGCAGAGGCTTGTGGCCTGTCCCGGGGCTCCCCAGGTCACCCTCCAGCTTGGGGCCCAGGGGAGAAGGCCACGCTGTTTCTCACTATGTTCTCTGCCGGAACTGCCTTCCCTAGCATTTCTTTATATGAAAATATTTTACTTTCCTTCCTAAAGAATTTTTTCTAAACATGAAATTTTGACTTTTACAATGTTTTTTCTTTGAGCACTTTAAAAATGTTATTTTTACTGCCTCCTGTCTTACATAATTGCTGATAAGAATTCCAGTCATTTCAATGGTTCCATATCTATCAAGGTAAATGAACC
This sequence comes from Geosciurus inauris, assembly GCA_004024805.1. Classification (NCBI taxonomy): domain Eukaryota; kingdom Metazoa; phylum Chordata; class Mammalia; order Rodentia; family Sciuridae; genus Geosciurus; species Geosciurus inauris. Next base: position 4,964 of record PVHX01012627.1, read on the forward strand.
TTGGTAAATGAACACACACACACACATATATATGCATATGTAACAAATTATGTAATAATGAATTATATATCTCAAAATATAAGACTTTTGAATGTATTCATAAAGAAATGATACCAGTTTAAGGTGATGGATTATCCAATATATGTAAATCAAAACATCAAATTGTATATTATAAATGTATATAAATATGTTTCAAACCATTTTAAAACTTACAAAAATTTTTTACAAGTTGCTATATATCTTATTTTATTAGGAACATTTCATATTAATGAATCTACATAAAATGGATATATTATGGATATAATGGATATATGTTTATTTAAATCTTTAAGGAAGTAATTCATTGTTATTGAAACAAAGGAAAGGGATGAAAGGAAAAAGGAAGATCATCTATAATTGTTTTCAGTTGAATTCAACATTTGTGAACAACTAAGACCACAAACAAGCAGCCTAGTTATTAAATTAGCTTACTTAATTTTCAGCATTAAACAAAATTTTCTGTGTTATTTGAAATAACTAGCTTGTTATTTGCATCCCAAATTATCATTGCCCACAGCTACTTGAAGAGAATATTTATTTCTATACCAAAAGATGAAAACTAAGACTATTCTCAACTGCATGGGCAAGAAACAAGTATGGATGGAGAAAGAACAAAATAAGGAAAAGAACTGAATGCCCCTTTAATATACATGTAGTGCCTAGTACAACATATGTAGGCATTAAAATGTTTGTCAGATGTGCAAGAGTAGAGTTGTTCAGCACATTGTTTTTGCTTTTAAAGAAAAATTAAGATGACAATCATATCATAATTTGACAATATCATAAATTGAAATTCTCCCTCCTGAGCAACAGAACAGTTTTACCCCTAACTTGAGCCAAGAGAGCTATCTCCACCCAAATCCAACGTATTTGTGAGCTTTTCCTCACTATGACCAAAATACCCAATAAGAACAATCTCGAGGAGGAAAAATTTATTTTGGCTCATGATTCCAAAGTCTATGGTCAGCTGAGTCTCTTGCTCTGGGCCAGTTGTGAGGCAAAACATCACAGTAAAAGGGCACAGTGGAGGAGTTCTTTCACAGTATCTCAGAAACAGAAAGAAAGAGAGGGGGGTAAGGGACAACAGGGAAGAACTCCTCCAGGAGACAAGCCCAGTGACCCACTTCCTTTTGCTATCCCCCACCTGCATACAGTTAACTACCCAGTCCTTTCAAACTAGGATGGGCTGATTAGATTGAAGCTTTCACAATTTAATCACTTCACCTCTGAATATTCCTGGATTAACACAGGAGCAAAATTTTGGGAGCGCTTCATATCCAGATGGTAACAGACAACCTTTTCTTTTGTCCTATTTCTAGCCTGTGCTTCCAGATCCCAAAATTTCTTTCTCTTGTGCTCCACCTTCCTGCCTTCTTCTGGTACTTCGTTGATTACTGCATTCTGAATTTTAAATAAGCTCTGCCTTTAGACCTTCCTTATTCTTCACTTGGCCTGGAACACACTCAGCTTCCAGTCAGTCCAGCAATGACTTCTTGACCTACACATCCTCCAAAACACATACCCTCTTATCTCCTCGTCCAAGAAACAACTTATAATTCCTTATTCCCAAGATATGATCAATTTCTCCCCTTCCCTAGCTCAGTATTAACTAACACACATTGGAATATCCCTTCCCAATGTCAGCCCTCCAAATAAAGGCTACTTGTACTTATCTTTGTGATCCTGGGATTTAGACAAGCCAGGAAAAAAACAAAGTATATGAATTCTGAATTAAAACTGAAGGAATACTGTTGTATTCCTTAGGACATATTCCATGCCATTTTTTCCAAGTGTGGTAATGATTTTGTCCTGACTCATTCCGCTGTATTTTGGGCAAGTCCCCAGATTTCTGAGTCCCAGCACACCATTTCTTCTTATGAATTACCATCCTCTTCACCAGGAATTCTACAAACAGCTGCCAGCCAGTAACCAATGAAACCCATACCTGCTTACTTAATGGTGCAAAATCAGTTCAAAGTTGCACAAAGGCTCAAAAAACACTGCCTTCTTGCAATACAGAGGCAGGTACAGGGTATATACAGAAACTGGAAAGGGAGGGACCTCTCAACCTGTCACACCACCTCATGAGAAGGAGAAGCAAATATTTATTCCATTATACAGCAACAAAGGTACATGAGCTCTGGATCTTGTCAACTGCTCTGCCAGCAATTTTTGCACATTTCTCAGACATCTCTTCCTAGGCTTCAAGAAGTCCAACTCCCTGTTTTCAGATACTGATCTGAAGTCCACCTGTTAGCCAGATGTTAACAGGTGAACTAAACATGAACTGGTCTCTGTAGCTCTGAATCAACTCTGCCCTCTGGCAAGTCACTGTGGTACTTGCCCAATATCTGAACTGAATCTCAATATGTGTTGGGTAGCTCTGACAAGCTTAATTCTTCATTTCTTGACAGACTGGGCTTCTGTACCAGGTATAAACTAACTAGCTCACAAGTCTTATGAGACTTTACATCTCACTAAGCCTTGGTTTCCTGTCTATATTAATATTATCATGTATAACTCATAGGTTGTTATTAAGAAGAAAAAATAACAGCTGGCACAATGACAAGATTTCCTTCCCATACACATTGGGAGAATCATAGTACATGAAACATATATTCTTAGTGCAGGAGGGAGTAGTAGGGAATGCTATATTCAATAAGACAAGAATTTAGTCAACTACGCTGATTGAACATTATTCTGTGCTAGGCACTGGAGATAGAAAGACAAAAAAACCACCGACAGTGTTGGGAAGACACACACACAAGCAAGCAATGACAATACAATGTGACTAGTGCCATAACAGAGGTGGCCTCAAGGTGGTGGGATCTCAACTCTCCCTGGGGCTGTGAAAGAAGGCTTCTTAAAGAGGTAATATGCAAGCTTAGACTGAAGAAAACCTCTGAAGAGCAGTTGGTGAAGGTGTCCCAGGGAAACTGGACAGCAGACCAGGAAGAATGTTGACTTGATCCCAGGGGTAAGATAGCACAGTGATTGAGTACTCATGTTCTGGAATCAGAGAGACCCTGTATTTCTACCTCAGCATTTCAACTCACCATGTAAATCACTGAAAACAAGTTTCTTAACTTCTTCAAGCTTCAACCATCACATGGGGATAACTTGCTTCAAAGAGTTGTTCATAGTTTTAAATGAGACAAGGCATATAAAGTGTTTAGACAGCATCTCACACACAGTAAATATAATAGCAAGTGTTTATGGAACTCCTTCTCAGTGAATGCTATGCATTATTATTATCTGGGAAATGAGGTGTGCCTGGCTAATGAGACTATGCTTCATCCCCTAGCAGGAGGGAGCTCTGGAGGAATCTAAGCAGAAGAGTGTGCTGATCATATCTAATCATTAGAAAATCACCCCAGGACAGTGGCAGAATAGAGGATGAATTGTAAGGGAAGAGGCTACAGGCATGGCGATTATTAAGAAGGCAACTAAAGCAAAAGACACTAGTGACCCCAGTCTGGACAGCAATAGGTGGGAAGGAAACAAAGGAGATCAACCCTGGAGTTACTTGGGAAGAACAATCAACAGGATACAGGATGTGATTACCAACTAGTGTGGGGCTGGGTAGAGTGATGAAGGAGGATCCAGGGATACTATCAGATCTCTGAGAAGCAGAGGAGTGGTTTGTGATGGCAAATGGATGAGCTCAGCTTTGGTCATACTGCTTCTGAGGGGAGCTCCCAGTGGATAGGTCAATTAGTCTGTGGGTCTGGAGCTCAGTGGGAATACTCAGAGGAGCTACAGAGACCAGTTCATGTGCAGTGAAACCTAAGTTGTGAATGGGTATGTTACTGAGTGCCTACAAGCAGAATGAGAAGAGAATCTTGGGCACTCTCCACATATAAGGGACAAGTGAGAGAAAAGTGCCCACAAAGAATATTACAATGTGGAGAAAAAAGAAATAAAGGATGGAAGAACAAGCACCATTATAAAATCCTCAAGGAGTATACAATATACAGGAGATACATCAAGTTAAGGCTAATGTGAAGTCAGAGAAGGGCCATTCTAGTTAAATATAGGAAAGACATCTGTGTCTTTATGTATTTACATAGTATATTTATATACTGAGAAAACTGAGCTGGTAGAGGAGTAAAACACATTTGTCTTTGGAATTATCCCCATCTCTGGTCACCTGTTTGAGCCTCCTAACCCTAACTTCCATTTTCACTGCCTCTTCATCCTGCCACCTCAAGTGCCCCAGCTTCACTGTCTATCTCAGGTATGATGCTCTCATGACACAATCTTGGTAGTCTATCCCTAGACGCACAAACCACAAAGATGCTGGCTGGTATTGCTTCATTCCAATCCCGTCCCTTTTTGTTGCCTTGAGATTCCCTGTATGGACTCAGGCAGGGGACAGACAGTCCTCTGGAAACCATAGGAATGATTCTTGAGGTCCTTGACATTCATCCTACTAGAAGCCACCATGTTTCTGCAGTTGAGCAATGGCCCTGTGGGGGCACCCACTGTACTAGCCTAACTGAGCTTAGTGAGATTGAAGAATTGAATTCTAAATTTATGTCATTTAAATCAACTTAAATTGAAATTGCCACATATGGCCAGTGGCTAATATATTGGACAGTGCAGCTCCAGACCATTCCAGCCAAGCAGACCCTAGCACCAGAGTAAAAAACCTGATTGTTTCACGATAGTGGGAACAAGCTGTACCAGAGAGGGATCAAGTCACTTTGTCCCTATGCACTGGATGGGGACCACTTCTCTTTCCAGGGGAAGCCAAAGCTACATAGACTTTGAAGATAACCATGAGAATGAGGCAAGGTCTAGCTAGGATCTAATGAATATGCAAATAAAGCAAAGGAGGGCTAAAGATGGAGGTGGAGGGGTGAAGGCAGAGAGATATCCATCTCTCTGTGGACTTAGTACTATTACCAAACCTGGCAAATTCCAAAACCTCCATTAGACCTTTCTCCACCACCCCTCTTTACTGGAAAATTTAATGGAAGGACCATTAAAAATCCTAATGCAGACCATTCTTTCTACGGAGGAATAAACTGAATTCAGGAAAGGTAAGTGAGTTGTCGAGGGTCATATATTGAATCTGTAGCAGAATCAGAGCCAGATTGACCCCACTCAACCCGTTGTCCCGTCTGCCGGCCACTCATTAGCTCCACTAAAAGAAGGCAGGGCTGCGGAAGGAGACCTGCAGGTACACAATGAGCAGGCAGAGGGAGCCCCAGAGGAGGCACCAGCGAAGGGAGAAGAAGTTGTAGCCGAAGCCAGCCTGGGCCCTCAGCTTGGAGGTATCGGAGAAGGCATATGTCGCGTCCTCCTCCAGCAGCTTCTCGCTGGGCTTCCAGTGCGTGATGCCCTCCTGGCAAGCCTCACAGAATTCACTTCTGTGTGGCCCGCTGTCAGGGCGGCTGGCCACGTGGATGCGGTACTGGCCGCCGTCCTCATCATAGCACTGCTCGCGCAGGCTGGTGATGAGGTTGTCCACCAGGCCCTCGATGTTCTCCTCCAGCATGCTGGACTCGTCCAGCCTCGCGGTGCCGCACTCAAAGCAAAGCTGCTTGAAGATGCGCATGCGCACTGATCCCATCCGCTGGGTTCTATCCAGGTGCATGTGGAAGAGAATGACAATGTGGGCCGACTGCCAGGTGTGCCAGCACCAGGAACAGTGGAACCTGCAGGCCGGGAAAGGAGGAATGGAAAAGGTGAGCCTGCCAGTGACAGCCCACCCTGGGAAATTCAGAAAGGAAAGGACTGTGCACCTGAGCCTGGAAATGGAAGTGTTTACCACTTACAGGTTCATTAGTGCTCTGAGGTTGGCCAGCAACCGCTTCCTTCTGGTCCCTTGGGACCAGAGCAGCGTTCTCAGGAGCCTAGCACTGGAGCCATCTGGCACCCAGCAGTGTTCTGGAGTGAGCCTCCTACACCCCTTCCTGTAGCCCCTCAGCTTTCCCAAGCCTAATGCACGCAGGGTTTGCACCTGAACACTGCACAGGTCACTCCCCTCTCTGGGCCTCATTTCCCATCTGTGAAATGTAATGTGATGGTATCCAATAAGGGTCCCTTCACTTGGCCCTCTTGTAACTCTGATAAGCAGGAAGGCCTGCATCATCTGACTCATGCATCTTCCTTGCTTGCTTGGAGAAGAGAAACCAAGCACAGATTCTGGCACACTGTAGGTCCTTAGTAAACCACTGAGAAGTACAGGATGGACAAGGGGATAATAAAAGACTGGACCAAGGAAGGACTACCAAGTCTGCTCCCTATATCTTTACAATGAACTCTTACCTGTCCCTGGACAAGTCATCACTATATCCCATTCCAGCCCTGCTGTGAGTACCACAAAAGTGGATCCAGATCCCAATATTCTACCACCATCTCACACACACATATATAGACCGCTTTGTTTAACCTGGGCCTCTTAGAGTCTCAGCCTTAGGAAGCACAGAGGGAGTGGCCTGGGGCTCATCTAGCCAATCCCCACTCATCCTACTCCCACCAATGTTTGCATACCTCCAGCAATGGAACATTTGTTACCTCTAGGATAGTGCCTTCCATCCCTGAGATGAACCCTCTCTAGGCCCCTGTGACTGAGTCTTCAGATGCTGTCAGGTGTCCACTGGGCTGGTTCTGGCCTTTTCTAGGCCCAGGGTATAGTGGTCTTAAAGGACCTCTGATGATGAATTCAATTCAGCCCAACAGGTACCACGCAGCTTGTGCTGTATTTCAAGCACTAATCAGTCCAGGCTGTGGGTTGGAGATGAATCAGCCAGTCCCTGATCCCTGGAGGCCACTAACTGCATGGCCACAGAACAGTCCCCAGCACCACCTGAAACAGGGTTGACAGGGCAGAGGAGCCTGACTGGTCCAGAAACAGAAGCCCACCCCCAACACACAGTCCATCCAAAAGCTCAAAGATAAAGTGAGTGTATGTACAGAATAAGTGTAAGAGTAGCCATTTTCTAGTCTCCTTGAGGCTAGCTGGGAGCCACAAGTGACCAGCCAGGAACAGCACCAGTTGAGCCCTGAATCAGCAAGAAGAAACATGAGCCTGTACAACTCAGTGCCTAAAATCCTGAGCCCCCACACCCAAGTTTCCACCCCTTTGTATTCCTTTATCCAAGAAACTCAAATGCTTCCTGATTTTAGTCTTCTCCTAAAGGCTAAAATTTTTTGGGGGGAGAGGGGATACCAGGGCTTGAACTCAGGGGCACTCAACCACTGAGCCACATCCCCACCCCTATTTTGTATTTTATTTAGAGACAGGGCCTCACTGAGTTGCTTAGCACCTCTCTGTTGCTGAGGCTGGCTTTGAACTCATAAAGCTGCTGGGATTACAGGTGTGTGCCACCATGCCCAGCCCAACCCTTTTTAAACAATCCAATATAGAGATGTTTCTTTTCCCTCAAGCCAGACCCCAGATCTAAAATCCAAACATTCAGACCTGGGTAAGTGGGTGGCGGGTAGTTACAAATCATTTTACTGAGATGAGATGGAAGCACAGAGAGTGAGTCATCCATGTACACACAGCTAGTTAAGAGACAGCCCATAACAGGCCCCCAACAGATCTTCCTTGAATTGACTTGAATTGACATGAACCAGTTAATCTCAGCTCTCAGTCTTTTGTCAAGACAGGTTCAATCTCTTGAACTCAGTGGCGCATGCCTGTAATCCCAGTGGCTCCGGAGGCTAAGGTGGATCGAAAATCAAGATCAGCCTCAACAATTTAGTGAGACCATAAACAACTTAGTGAGATCCTGTATCAATAAGAAAGGGCTAGGCCTGAAGCTCAGTGGAAAATTGCCCCTAGGTTAAATCCTTAGTACCAAAAGAAAAAGTAAGAATAGAAACAACCTCCCTACTGGCAGCCTACCTCCTTCCATTTCCACGGTTGGCACCATTCTGCACCATTAGGAGTTTCACACATATACTGGTGTGAACAACCCAGTCTCTGCATTTATGTTCTGTCTACCTCTCCAAAACATAGCCTCCTATTGTTCTTCCTTGGGATTCAAAGGCCCAGAGAGGAGGCCTGTGCAGACACCCTGTAGATGGGCTTGAGAGGGTTTGGACAGGGAATTTTGTGGACCTATTTCCAAATTATAGTCCCTGGACCTTAATAATCTAAGGTAAGTCCTGCCCAAAGTTAAGCCTTTTTGTCACAGACTCATAGATTATAGAGGTGAAAGGGCTCTGATTGATCATAATCTAAGGCCACCACCCACCACCTGCATTTTGCAAATGTGAAAACTGAGATCCAGAGAGAAAAGGTACTTGCCCAAGCTCACAAAGCTATTTAGCCATAGAGCTAGTTTCTATCACATAACTGATGGTTAATAACTCTTCTTGTATTCAAATTAAGTTGCCTTTAATTTACTGAACAAACAGACCCAGGCACCAGAAGACCAGCCCCTCTTTTCCCAGTGGACCTCAGAGCCCTTCCTTTCCATTCCAGCCACTCTTTATCAGAAATTGCAAAGGCATTGAAGCTCTTTGTTCAGTGTGGAAAACAGAGACCCAAAGATGAAATGTAACCTTTCATCTTTCATGAAATGCCCAGGTCCACCCAGGGAGTCTACAGTTAGAACTAGGGCCTCTGTGAAGCATCTGGAGTCCTTCTTTGCTGCTCTACTTGAACTAATACAGAGTGAGAGTGACCAGAGCCCCAGACTCTGTCTCTCCTCGGATGGTGGCCCAGGCCCATGACCCAGAGGCTGCCTACAGGGCTTCTCCCCACTGGGCCTCTCACCTGCCTGAGGCGTGCTGCTCCAGGTACTGCTTCCAGCCAGGAGCCAGCTCATTGGGCTTGAGGTTGGGGTCTATGATGAGTTCCCAGCTGTCAGCTGGCTTTGCTACCTCCATCTTTTCATAGAAGACTTTCTTCCACTCACAAGTGGTCAGGCTGGTACACATGGTCCTGTTGGCTGTAGTGGAAGTTTGAGCTCAGCCTAAGTGAGAACAAAGAGCGAGCCTGGATGGGTGCAGCGCAGCTCAGTCTCTGTTCTGAAAATCCTCATCAACAGGACCCAGCTACTTCCTTTGTCACCCTGGAAGCTGTTACCATGGTAGCAAGCCAGGGCGCCAAGGGCCAGGGCTGGGAAGAAAGGAAGCCCTTAGGGGAGACCAGGGCCCTGAGAGAGGTTTCAGAGGCAGAATGGGTAGTGACACTAAGTAGAACAAGCAGTCCAGAAAGACCAAACCCAAACTGTACGCATCCAGGCCTCCTCAGGTCTACAGGAAGCAGGTACTATGTGATGGCCCTGCTCTACCCTACTACCTTCCAGGTTTTCTCCACATCATGCTGTGGTAACTATGACACTTAAGGGAATCAAGGAGAAACAGCAGTAAGCAGAGCCTGCTCTTTCTACACCCATTAATGTGCTGTGACCATCATTTGCTGTATGCCAAGCACAAGTTGCTCGACTTGTGTGCTGTCCAAGTCAGATCAGAAAACAAGCTTATTCAACCCCTAAGTGGTTCGTCCAGAATGCAGATCCAGGCCTTCGGAAACTAAGCCCATTTGTTCATATATTGCAACCCTATTGAGCTAACGCAGGGAGATTGAGAAGTAACATGTGGTCCCTTTGCTCAGGGAGATTTCAGACCAGTTGGTGAGATAGAATGTAATTTAACACACCACGAAAAGCACTTAATGACATTGTAAATTCATAGTCACAGAATTCTTAAAGCTCACATTGAGTTCCCCACTGCAGACATTGGCTGACAGGTGCTGGAGGAGCAAGTTAGTTATGAGCTAAATGTTCCTGCTGCCTCAGCTGCTGCAGATGAGGCCACAGGGTACCCCAGGTCTAATGCCCAGTTTAAACATTTAAAGACTAGAGGGACTTGACTCCAAATTTGCATAATCCAGGAAAAGGACATCCCCTGGGGGGAGGCAGTCTTGAGCAAGGAAAAGTCCAGGCCATGTAGTTGCTTACCCCAACTCTGCCACACTGCCCTGAGTTTTCTCTGCCAGCTGTAATCATCTTACGGTACTTAACTTGGAAACTTGGATTTCTAGATGCGGGTAGGCACACAGAATGAGGATCATGTGAAAATGACAGAGTTTGCTAGGAGCCGGGCGCAGTGACACATGCCTGTAATCCCAGCACTTTGGGAGGCTGAGACAGGAGAATCGCCAGTTCAAAGTCAGCCTCAGCAACAGCGAGGTGCTAAGCAATTCAATGAGATCCTGTCTCTAAATAAAATAGAAAATAGGGCTGGGAATGTGGCTCAGTGGTCAAGTGCCCCTGAGTTCAATCCCTGGTATAAAAATTAAAATAAAATTAAAAAAAAAAAAAGTTTGCTAGGAAAAGGGTTGTTTTCACTGTTGAGTTCCAGATGTGGCACTTAATTCTAAGTGTTTTTCATATGGGCTGGGCCAGAAAAATTGTCATTGAATCTTTTGTAATGAAGAAGTATGCCTCCACTAGCTTTGTGCTAAAGTCCTCAGAAGATAAAAATGTAACACACAGCCATTTACCAATAGCATTAGGAGTGATCCTTTATTTTAAAAAATCTGATTTCTTCACTAAACTTTTCATTTCTTAACCAAGATTTCTTGAAACTGATTTTAGACAAATGAAGCTCAGAAATGGGATACTACATACTCAAGGCCTCCAGTTGGGCTGCTCAATCCTCAGTAGGGACTCTCAGAAGTCAGCTATAAGACCAGGTGAGATGGGGGACCCAGGATTCCCAGGACTTAAATAAAGCTGAGAGGAGCCTCCATTGCCTGAACTTGATCCATATGGCAGAATGAAGCCAGAAGAAATATTGTACCACTGTGGCAGAACAAATGGCAATGAAGAAAAAACAAGAGAGAATTGACAGGGTTCATCTGCTTTGCTCGGTTTGGTTTTGTTTTTCTCTCAAATGATGCAATTCCCTTAGGCCTAGGATCGGGTTTAATTGAAAATATGATCCCTCTAGCAGAGACCAATATCATTTATCTTTCTGTACAACAGAACTGTTCTCACTCAGGAAAAAAACTTCCTTGTGATACAATCAATGAGCACAATTCCTTCTTTGATTATCTGGGAATGACACTAGGTTGCTCCAGAACTAACAATTTAAGAGCTCCCTAATGTACATCTACAACTGTGGTCCCATTGCACATGGGCAGTTTCATTATACATTGCTGCCTAATTTTAAATCTAGATGACATTCTTAAAAATATTTTTTTCCTTTATGAAATAAAGCAATGTGCACCAAGATCCTGCAAACAAAATTGGCAAGGGTGGGAGTAGATCAAAGAACAGTATGGCATTTAGATTAATAAATACTTTTTAAAAATATTCATTACTCAAATTTTACTTGTTAGAATAATACAAGAAACATCAATGTGAATCATAAAGTGACAAAGTAATGAAGAGTTAGGAAAATGGGTAAATCAAAATCACCTGGGAATTTCGGAAAACTATATATATACCCTACCCCAGAGATTTCAGCCCACAGTCTTAAAGGAACTATTCCACCCTCTACTCGCCCATCCCAGTGCTTGGAAGAATCCTGGCCATTGCCAGCCATTGTTACTGATGAGAATATGGTGACCCACCAGCTGTCAGAGGCCAAAAAAGAAGAAGGAGGATGGGGAGAAAGAGAGGCAAGAATGTTGGTTAAGTTAGTGCTTCATGATATTTCCTTACTAAGAAACAAATCCAGGGAAATAAAAGCTAAGTTCTCTCTTTCCTATCTCTCCACAATTCAAAGAACCACAGAAGGTGCTATAGACCACCTCAAAATCCCCTGGGAATCTTTTTTAAGAGATGGTAGGAGAGCTTCTCTAATGCAGGATGCAAGACTCGACTCAGAGACAGCATGGTCCACATGAAGTAAAGGGTGACTTCTGAGTCTCAGGAGAGTTCACACAGTCAGAACAGGTCACAGCTCTTAAAAGGTAATGCCTGGTGAAGAAGCAATTTCCAGGGACAATTTCACACTGCTATTCTCTCAGCAACAGCCAAAGCAAACATGAGCAGGCTGCATTCTATTGCTACTGGTGTCCCAGGATCCCAAATCATGCTCTACTGCACCCCAAAGACAGTAGTCTTTAGTAACAGTGGCCATTGTCACACTAAATTAGAAAGCAATAAGAAGCTCTATTGTGCAATTACACAGTAAGGTGACTATAGATAATAATAATATGCTGTATATTTCAAGAAGCTAGAAGAAAAACATGTTAATGTTTTCATCATAAAGAAATAATAGACATCTGAGGAGACAGACATGCTTATCCTGATTTGAACATTATACAGTATAAACATGCATTGAAACATCACGTGGTTCCCCAAAAATATGTACAGTAAAAGTTTTTATGTATCAGTTTAAAAAATATATTGCAACTGAATAAAAAAGTGGCTATTATCTACTTATACTTTGTTCATGGCCTTATTATCCTAGACAGAGATTTGGTGAAGAATTATCACACTATTTATGGAAGGCAAATAAGTCTTAACAATTAGGGTTGGAGACGGGAATGTGCTATGCAAAGAAAAAAAAAAGAGTAAGGAGTTGAGTTAGTGACTCGGTTCAGGAAAGAATAACATAGAATTCTCTGCTGTAAAGTGACATTCGAACTCAGAGTGGGGATACTTTTAGCAAGTACTGCCTATGCTGACTTTGGTCCAAGAAGTCAAAGGCCTCCATCAGAGTTCCTTAACTATACTCAGAGAGCCTGTTGGTTTCTAATAAGCTGAGGTTCAACACACATACAAATAACTCTGACTTCTCTCTGGGACCATCCCCATCATAATGGCAGAGTGAAAAGGAAGCATGAGGAAGCACTCATTCTCATTCTGAAATGAATCTATCCTCAAAAAATTTGGAATGGAACCACCATTTGACCCAGTTATTCTACTCCTTTGGTTTATCCCCAAAGGACTTAAAATCAGCCTACTACAGTGACACGGCCACATCAATGTTTGAAGCAGCTCAATTCACAATAGCTAAGCTATGGAACCAACCTAAGTGCCCTTCAACAAATGAATAAATAAAGAAAATGTGCTGCATATTCACAATGGAATATTACTCAGTCATAAAAAAGAATGACTTTATGACTTTTTACCAATAAACGGATGGATCTGGAGACCTCATGCTAGGGGAAATAAGCCAATCTCAAAAAGCCAAAGGTTGAATGTTCTCTCTGATATGCAGATACGAACACACAATAAGGGGAGGAGAGGAAGAATAGAAGTCCATTTGATTGGACAAAGGGTAATGAAAGGAAGGGAGGGGTATAGGAATAGGAAAGACAGTAGAATGAATCTGATAAACCTTTCTTGTGCTTGTATATGAACATACCACCAGTGAAACTCCACATCATGTACAACCACAAGAATGGGATCCTAATTAAAATAAGTTATACTCCTTGTATGTTTATGTCAAAATACATTCTACTATCATGCATATCTAAAAAGAACAAATAAAAAATAAAAACAATTATAAAAAATATTTTTAAAGAAAGTAATCTCATTACTTCCCCTTACATTCCTTTGGTCAAAGCAAGTCACACAACCAAGTCTTCCATCAATGGAACAGGGAAATATAATCCTTCCAAAGAGAGGGCCACTTTCAAGAGTGAGTCAGAATATTTTGAATCATAAAAACCATCAAAGGGCCCTCCTAGAACAATGGAGCAAAACAGGTTCTATTTTGCAGTATACTCAGAAATCCTGAACTCTAAGGCTAACTCTTTCACTAGTTTCTCTGTGATCTCAGTGAAAGAGAAACCTACAGAGGATGGAAGCCACATGGCACAGATTCCCCAGGAAGATTACTGCCCTGCTGCTCTGAAAGTACATGTGCTTAACAGACTATGGGAAGCTGTGGTCAGTACGGACATGTTGCAGAACCTTAATCTAGACCCCTGGGGATCTAGCCCTGAAGTCCTGGCAAAATCTCATTACATTGTTAGACAGAAAGACGTGTTTATTTTTTAAAGTGGTAATTAACAAAATAAGAAGTATGTACTAAACACCACAGCTTCTAAGCCTTACTGTAATTGTTCTAGACGACATCATTCTTAAAGTTGGCAGTGAGCTTGCTACTCTGTCTGGTTCTAATTATTAGAGGACTTGATTATAAGGACCAACCCTTTGTGCTGATCATAATTTTTAAATGTTCCTTAAAATATTATTTATACAAGTGTCACTGATATAAGATGATGGAGCACCATTAGGCTAAAATCTATGTGAAGGGACCCAGACACACTGCTGCTTTGGCTCTGAAGGCAGTTTCCAACTATATGAAAAAAAGGGCTGTCAGAGGACCCAGGACAACAGACAACCAAGCCCAGGACCACAAACAGAAAGGAAGTATAATAGGAAATCCCTGAGAGCAGGAACCACATCTTCAGTTTAGTAATGTGTGAGAAGCAAGCCAGACCCAGACACCACTCTTAGTGGACACAAGAATAATTGCCTTGATGAGGAAAGTAAAGGTATTGATTAGACTTAGAGATGGGTACTTATCTTGTAAACAGGGATAAACACTAAATGAATAGGAACAATACATATAACTTTAATACTAAGAGAAAATAATGTAGTCACTAGAAAGTATATAACCCAAAAGAAAGCAGAAAGGAATAAAAAGTAAATCAAAATACATTGAGAAAAGTAGAAAGCATAAAATCATTTTGGAATGGATCTACCATTTGACCCAGTTACCCTACTCTTTGGTTTATACCCAAAGGACTTAAAATCAGCATACTACAGTGATGCAGCCACATCAATGTTTATAGCAACTCAATTCACAATAGCTAAGCTATGGAACCAACCTAGGTATCCTTCAACAGATGAATGGATAAAGAAAATTTGGTGCATGTACACAATGGACTATTACTCATCCATAAATAAGAATGAAATTATGGCATTTGCTGGTAAATAGATGGAACTAAAGAATATAATGCTAAGTGAAATAAGCCAATCCCCAAAAACCAAAGGCCGAATGTTCTAATATATAGATGCTAACCAAAAACAAAGGAGGGTGGGTAGGGACAGAATAGAAGACCATTGAATTAGACAAAGGGGAACAAAGGGAAAGGAGGGGGAGGGGAATAGGAAGGCCAGTAGAATTAATCAGGCACAACTTTCCTAGCCTTCTATTTGAATACTCGACCAGGATAATTCTGCATCATGTACAACCACAAGAATAGAATTCTAATTGGAATAAGTTATATTCTATATATGTATAATTTGCCAAAACATATTCTACTGTCACATATAACTAAAAAGAACAAATAAAAAATTCTCAAAAAAAAAAAAAACCACAACAAAATCAGATACTGGATATAAACCTAAATATATTAGCAAATATGTTAAGTTTAAAAAATTCAATGTCTACTTTTAAAATTTTGAGTGAATTAAGAAAGAAAATCAAATCACAATCCCAGTAAGGTATTGTTAGACACTGCTTGATTGCCAAAAATGAAAATGTCTGACAATGTCAAGGTCTAGCAAGGATGTGGAAAAATCTGAACTGTCACACACAGGTGGTGGAAATGGACAGAACCCTTTTGGGGAGCACCTGATTACATGTATGATAAGGTGCGTAGCATCATTGTTCATAACAACCCAAACTGCAGTCTAGTGTGTTTCATTCCATTTCCCTCTTCCCATTCCATTCCTCTTCATTCAATTCTGTTCCTCTCCATTCCTCTCCTCAAACGTCCATCAGCCAAACCATGAACACACACACACTGGAACACAACAGAGCCATAAAAATTAATTACTTCTACCCACATCAACGGCATTGAGCAAAAGAAATAGATATACAAATGTAATGTATTCACATTAAAGTTTTTAAAAATCAAAACCAAAACTGTATTGTTTCAGAATGACAAAGACTTTTTTCAAGCCAGGAAATTATCATCAGAAAGGTGAAGGTAACAGTCATCTCTGGGGAGAGAGGGAGGTAGATGATGGTGGGTGACTAAGTGCTAGGGGAGGGGAGTTTCCAGGAGGCAGCAAAATTCCGTTTCTGAGCTGAATGTTTGTTTTTCAAGTTATCAATTTGTAATTAGTCTTTGAGTTGTATCTATATGCTACATGTACTCTTTTGCCTCTGTGATCTATTGTGCATTTTAAACCCTATCTGGACAGACCCCCTTCCAATTGCTCCAATGGCCCCAAAGTACCAGCCTCTATCACTGGCTCTTCTGAACATTTCATTAAGATTGTCAGATTTTAAAACTGATAGAGGACTAGAGAAGCCAATAGCCCCTAACTCTGATAAAGGCATTAGGCAGATGAGTCATGGAGAAACAGAAAAGATAGTTCTAAGAGATGGAGCCTGGCAAATAGTAGCTCTTGGTAAATGTGCCAGGACTTCCTGTCACCAACAGCTTGATGTTGAACTCTAAGTATTACCAAAGGTCTTTAAATACATACAGATGTTTATAAATTTATCATTGTTTTGAAATTCAAAACAATTGTTTTATGACTTCCAAGAGAAGTCATAAAACATAAACAAATTATTACTGTCAAACTAAAACACAATTAACATGAAGAACTACTAGAAAACTGTTGCACTTTTAAAAGTACATCTACAAAGAAAAAATAAACACAAGATCCTAAATATCATCAGTCACTAGAGATATTCAAATTAAAATCACAAAGTTGTACCAGTACCCATCCACTAGGACTGCAATCAAAAAGACTGAAAACTTCAACTGTTGAAAAGATTGGGAGCAATTAGAACTCTCATATGTGTCACCTGTGGAAACTCGAAATGGTACAACCACTTCAGAAAACGAGTTTAGTAGTTTTGTATAAAGTCAAATAGACCCTTAGCGTATGACTTAGCAATTTTACTCCTAGCCATTTACCCAAGAGAAATAAAAATGTATGTCCACACAAATACATAATTTTTATAGCAGCTTTATTTATACTAGCCAAAACTTGGAAACAAACTAAATGGCCATCAACAGATGAATAGATAAACCAACTGTGTCAAATACATTTCACCATTATTCAGAAATAAAAGAGATGGACTATTGAGATACACCACATGGATGCATTTCAAAAATGCATTTCACAAGCTCAGTGAAAGAAGCAAAAGACAAGAGTGTAAATGTATAGCCAGGCATGGTGGTGCACGCCTGTAATCCCAGCACTTTGGGAGGCTGAGACAGGAGAATCACGAGTTCAAAGCCAGCCTCAGCAATGGCAAGGCACTAAGCAATTCAGTGAGACTCTGTCTCTACATAAAACATTTGTACAGTGAAACCTTTCTAGCTTCAGGGCCTGCCAGAAGGCATCAATTCACACTTGGGAAGGACTCACATAAGTTGGGTCCCTCCGAGAGGCAATATTTTCACTATAAATCAAATGAACCATTACCTTGAGCATCTTTAGGAAACAAACCACCTCCAAAGATTGATAGGGATCCCTTGATATAGAGTCAGAAATGCTCTTTGGCCCAGTCTCATAGCTCAGTTTATTTCCCTATAGAATTCTGTTAACCAGAATTGACTATATACTTCAACATACATGGGAGTATAGTGAGGGAAAGGAGAAACACAGTCATTTATATTTCATTTACCCTTAAGATTGGGCATTATATTTACTTCTTTCTTATACAAAAGTTGAAAAAATATTCAGGTGGTGTAAAATTGGACAAGCATCATGTAGATAGGTAGCTCCTCATCAAAATCCCCCAGTGAAGATTTAAACAGAATCTTAGCTCTGAGTTGGGAACATGGAGACACACAATCAATAAGTCAGAGTCCCCAAAGTGATGACACTTTGCTAGAGTTGGATTATACATGCTAGAAATTCTTCAGTTTATTTCACCAGTTTTCAAACAATTGTAGAGAATCAATCTATGTGCTGTAAAAATGCTTGCTTGCCTCAAAGATAAGACAATATCTTTACATTTATAGTCAAGCAAAATGTACAAAGTTCTCTATTTTGCAGTAAATTCAAGTTTTCCTGATATATGCATTTCAAACACGATTGTTAAAAAGCCACTGTCTTTGTCCATTTGGAATCACTATAAGACAATACTGTAAAGTAGGTAATTACAAAAAATGTATCTCTCACAATTTCAGAAGATGAAAGGTTCAACATGAAGGTGCTGGTATCTAGCGAGGCCTTCTTGCTGATCATCTCAAGGTGGAAGGGTCAAAGAGTAAAAGAGCATGTGCAAGAGAGCAAAGGGGGCTGGCTTCCTTTATAACAAACCCACTCTCACAACATCAAATCCATTTCTGTGTTAGCGACATTAACCCCTCCTGGGGTAGGAGCTCTTATAGCCTAATCGTCTCCTAAGGGTCCCACCTCTCAACACTATTGCACAGAGGATTAAGCTCCCAACACATCAACTTTGAGGGGACATTCAAATAGGTAGCCACCTTTCTTCAAAGTCCTAACATTAACTCAACAGAAGTGTAGGAAGAGAGAATTCTACAGGAAAACCTACCAACAGGAATAAAAGCAAGCAAAAAACACCTGTTGCTAATGAAACAAGGAAACCACCACAAACACAAGCCAGAACACCTGACAATCCTGTTGGGATTGCTTATGTAGTAGGAAGACTTGAAGAGCCAATGCAAGCCTCAGTTCATTTCAGGCAGAATGACTATTTCTTTAAACATGACATACCCCAGTAACAATGAGCGTGCCTGCTACACACACCTGGGTTCCACACCTGCTACACACACCTGGGTTCTAATGCCATTCTCCAATTAAAGGAACTGAGGAATCTTGGAAAAATCATCTGAAGGCTCATTCATTGGCATGAGCTGGTACTGCCATGGTGGCAGGTACTGCCTTTTTGGCTAGGACCTCACCTAGGGTTTTGGCCAGAAAACATAATCACGGTCTCTCTGTGTAGCCTGGGCTTCATCATAGCATGATGTTCCAAGAGCCAGGGTCCCGAGAGAATCAGGCAGAAGCTGCCTCTTCTTATGATCTAGGCTCAAGTCACAAAGCAATACGCTCACCATGGCCCAGATTCAAGGTAAAGGAATGCAGATCCCACATTTGGATAGGAGGCAGATCAAAGGTAGAAGATGCAGTATATGTTGCTGTTCCCAAGACATACCAGCCCTGGAATCTAGTCTAGCTCCTTGTGAAGCAGACTATTCTGAAGGAGGAAGCAAGCGCCTTCACTCCATTATCCAAAAAGACTCCACAGACTATTCTATTATACACACTCTCAATTGAGAGCTATTGGATTAAGTGTCATGAGAAAATAAATAATTTAAAATGTTTACATTAGAAAGTAAATAATAGAGTTGCAATATTAAACTTACTTCATGAGCTTCTATGGGCCATTTTCCCCAGTGGAGCTTCATGTAAAGAAATGGATACACTGATGTTTATAAGTCTGTCTAGTACATCAGCATTTGTCAAATGAACACAGCACTCTTATGGTTTGAATGTATGTCCCAAAGTTCATGTGTTGGAAACTTAAATCCCTGATGCAACAATGTTAGCAGGTGGTACCTAATAAGAGGTGATTAGGTGATAAGGGCTTGGTCCTCATGAATGAATTGTTATCTTGGGGGTAGGTTAGTTGTCAAGAGAGTAGGCTTGTTCTAAAAGTGAGTTCAGTCCCTTACCACTGCCTGGTTCCCCCACTTTCTTGTCCTTCATCCACTCACTATGGATGGCACAGCACCCAGGCCTTTGCCAGGTGCAGGTGTCTTGCTATGGGACTTCTAGAACTATGAGTTAAATAAATTTGTCTTTGTTTATAAACTTCTCAATCTTCAGTATTCTGAACAGACTAAAACAGATTCCTGTAAGATATATATCCACCAATATATACATTATGAGATGCTTAAATCTCATAACTATTTTTTTAAACGATACAGAAGAACAAGAGAACCTTAAAAATGGATTTATCCTGGTAGGCAAGGAGAAAAGGAAGTTTGAAAATAGAGGGTAAATTTGGTGATGATGAAGTAGATCCTGCAGGTACAGGATCTATAACAATTGCTCAATCTGTGGCATGCCCTGAAAGGTGACTAATATTCATTCCAGAACAGTTTCAGTATCCAAGGGGACCTATTGAAAGAAACTGGTCAGAGTACAATGTCAAACTTATGAGTAGTTGTGGTTTCCACTTGGGAGTTCAGGTCATTTTTCCAAGAGACTTTGTATGATGCAAGAAGTAACAGAAGCTGCAACCTGAGTCACCAGGAACAGGTCAAGGAAACAGCAGACGATGTCTACACCCAAAATACTAGGCTGCGGGGTTGGGATGGTTTAATAAACTTTAATTATAATCAAAGTTAATGGTGATTGAATGATTTCCATGTGACATGAATTTTCTAAGTACATCTATTAATTCATTTAATCACACAAGAACCCTTTGAAGTAGGGTATACGAAAATTACAATCCCAGTTTTATAAAGGAGAAACTGAGGCTCAGAACAGTTAAGTAATTTACTGGAAGTTACATGGTTAATAAGTGAGCTTCAGGATTTGGCCCCATACAGTGTGGTTCACCAACCACGTGTGTGTATCCACTAACCTCTTCCCTAGGCCCCGTTTCAAAAGTAATAAATTCATGTAAAAATTCAGACAGTATAAAAATATAACTACTAAATGGAAATTCCACATTCTCTATATCCTCTCTCT
Source organism: Geosciurus inauris (assembly GCA_004024805.1). Classification (NCBI taxonomy): domain Eukaryota; kingdom Metazoa; phylum Chordata; class Mammalia; order Rodentia; family Sciuridae; genus Geosciurus; species Geosciurus inauris. The sequence continues at coordinate 25,579 of PVHX01012627.1, forward strand.
GCCCCCTATTTTTAACAATTATTAAAAACTCAGAATCCATTTGGTTATAAAGTGTATAACCAAAGGATTATAATATTTTATAGTATCTACAAGGTTTAAAATGTCTGTAGCATTGATATCTTCCCAGTGTGGTACAGAGCGGTTTATGAGGCACAGATATGAGCCTTGTTTGTGAGCTTGTGTTGGCTCATGAGTGTCCTCTGGGAAGCCAGCTCCAGCACCTCAGCACATAGCTGAGGACACCTCAGGGCATCACACTGTGGCCCCCACATCCTGCTACATAGGTAGAACCCTGTGAAGTTACTGTCTCTGTATGAAAATTCTTTTCCAAACCAAGAAGAGACTTCATCAAGTTCATTAAGATGGCTAAGTTTTGGTATGAGGACAAGCCTTGGCAGTACATAAGTGATGGTTAATTTTCTGTGTCAACTTGACCCATCCACGGGGTACCCAAATAACTGATCAAACACTAATTCTGAATGTGTCTGTGAGGGTGTTTCTGGGAGAGATTAGCATTTGAATTGGTGAGCTCAGTAGAATGCAGGGCCTTCTGGGTGAGGGTGGGCATCATCTAATCCACTGGGGCCTTGTAGAACACAAAGGCAATGGAGGAGGGGCTTATTCACTCTCTGCCTGACTGCTGAACTGTCACTCAATGCCACAAGCTTTCCTGGGACGCCAGCTTGCATATGACAGGTTGTGACTTCTTACCCTCCGTAAACACAGGAGGCAATCCCTCATAATAAGTCTGTTTCTATCTCTTTTTCTCTCTCTTCATACACACATATATGTGCACATGCACACACACACATATGTATATTTGTGTGTATATATATATATATATACGTATATATTATATTGCTACTATTTCTGTAGAGAACACTGAGAACCATCTGATATAATATATATACATATATGAGTCATATGATATATCTAATAGATGTGTCTATATACATAATATATACCAAAGGTCATATATGGAGACCAATTATACCCCCCCACACACACACACACCCTGCTGGTTCTGTTTCTCTGGAAGACCCTATTAAAACATCAAGATTCTCTCTAAATGTGATTCCAATAAAAGCCAAAAAGCCTTTGCAAACATTTCTGTGTGTTTGACTTGGAAGATTCCTAGAAGTCTTGGCAGAAATTCCCTGCAATGTCAAGGGTGTACTCTGTGGACATTTTATGACTCTCTGGGGAGCTGGAGACTGAAGTTCTCATCCCAAACTTGTGATAAGCCTGAGTAAATCACTCTAGTTCCTAAGCATTGACTTTCTGCTTCCAGGATTCAAGGGAACCGATACCTAAGCCCTGTTAACTGTTGCAACTTGGAGTGTGTGAAGGCATCATGAAAAGCAAAGTACTCTCTCCGGTCCTAGCACAGATATCTTTCCCCTTCTCTGTCTCTATGCTACTCTGTCCTGGTTTCAGTGTGCTTTTGCTTCCAATGGCTCACAGCATCTTCCAGCTTTGCCTGCACTGAATGATCCAAGGAAATACAGACAGGGCCACTGGGGTCTAATTTTAAATTCACTGGGTAAGCATTTATTGCTTCTCTGTTAGTGCTCAGTGTTGGATGAGGCTTTGAGGATATCAGAACGCCTGAAACATGGTCCCTGCCCCAGAGAGTCAGTCTAGGACAGGGCTAGAATTACCTTCATCTGTTTTCAACCTCGCAACAATTGACAGATGCACTTTTGCCCTCTGTTGACCTATGAGTTGTTTACAGGTAAATTTTTTGGAAATGTGAAAGTTTTCCAGTTCTCTTTTTATGATTGATTTTTAACTTAATAGCATTGTTCTTAGAAAATAAAGTCAATATGCTAACAATCTAATAAAATCTTCTGAATCTAACATTAATCATGACATTTTGTATTTAATTTTTAAAAATTCATATTGTCTCTATTTAGAGAAATACTATCTTATAATTAAGACCTCAGATTCTAGAACCAAATCTAGATGTTAATCCCAGGTCTACCAGTTACTGATTGCATAAAATTGGATAATGATCTCAGTTTTAGAAATATCAAGTATAGATAACAATAGAGGCTACTGCAATGGATTGTAAGCTCATGCTGGTACAGAAGTAAAGCAGTTCCTGGCACACAGTAAGTGTTCAATAATAATATTTAGTATTATTTATTGCACAATTATTTCACGTGTAGAACATTCTCAAAAAGACCAATCACAGAAAATGTAGAACAGCTTAGTGGTGGCCAAGGTTAGGGATAAAGGAGGAGAAAGGGAGACTATATAGAGGTAGTACATGAGATCTCTGTAGTAATGGAACAATTGTGTATTCTGATTGTGGTGATGGCTACATGAAGCTATACATGAGGTAAAATTGCACATAAATATATGCACATGTGTGCATATATTTATATATGTATATATAAATATATATGTATATGGTATGTGTAAAACTGGCAAAATCTGAATAAGGCCAGTGAATTGTACCATTTGTGCCAACTTCTGGGTTTTGATACTATACTGCATGTATGCAAGACACTACCATAGGAGAAACTAGGAGAAGTTGGGATCTCTCTGTACTTTTTATAAGTTCTTGTGAATCTATAATTATTTTAAGATAAAAAAGTGTTGAAGTGTCCCTGGGGTGATATGAGCATTCAATAAATGTTTTCTAGTACTATTACTTTTGTCATAGTTGTTTTGCAAGTTTTTCTGCAATTAACATATATTAGGTTGAAAATTAAATGGTAAAAAGTTACTTTTTAAAAAATAGAAAAAATGTATCTCAACAAAGTTACACATAGGAGCTTTGAGTCCTAAACTGCAAAGTAGCTTAGTTTTGATAACTAGTGTCATTTGTAAATCCCTTTTAAATTGTGAAAAAGGCATCATTAGAGAAACCTGAAATCCTGGGTGGGTAAGTGCTGGTCTCTTGGATGCAGGGAAGACAGGGGGTAATAGACACAGTGATCTGTGGTTGCAATGAGTGGTTTGCATTCCCAGAACATCCCAAGTGAGAGCAATTTCCTATTTCAGTCTCCCAGTAACTAGACTGGAAAAGTCAGGGTCACAGTTCCCAGAAAGGGGTCCTAGAGATCATTTTTGTGATTTTTAAAATTTACATTTAGAAATGGACATTTGGGAGAATAGTTTCCTGACCAAAGCCAGGAGATGGTCAGCGGTAGAGTTAGTCTTAAGCCAAAGCCAGAGATGTTTGCTGGGTCTCACTGTGGCAGAGTCCCCCACAGTAACCCCTGTGACCTAGAAAGCAATGCTTCTGGACACTCTTCCAGTCCTCATCATTGAAGTGGGGAGCAGTGAAGGTCCAGTTTGTACCCAGAGCACAGCCTAAGGACCAGACATCCAGAGTATAGACAACATTGAGATGTAGGCAACAAGTTCAATGGCATGTCTTTGTGGCTTCCTCTCTGTCTCTGTTCAGAATTTGCAATTTCAACCGTAAGAGAATTACAATTCTGGAAACCTAGATTCTCTTTTCAGACTCTGTTATGTGGTTGGAAATGTCACATCCAAGACTGTGCAAAGACAGGGGTACAAAGTGCAAAGGGGCCATCTGGGCCAGTAGGGTCCCAACTGCAGTCAGAAGGCAAATGTTCCTTTCCTCTCTGCCAGTCACTAACCATGTGTTCCTAGACGCTATTCTCTAACACTCTGTTCCTCCATCTGACAAATGAAATTATTTCCCCTTAACCAGCAAGACTGTGGTGAGGATTAAGGGAGCTACTAGATCTGAAAGGCTTTTTGTGACCTGCCAATTTTGTGATACTAGTTATTAGCCAAATCTCATAAACTCCTGTAGGATTCTATTAGGGATTGACTTATTTTGCCTGAGAGTTGCAATATGACCACCTCATTTTCAAGGAGAACCAGAGACCTGAGACTCAAAGAAATGACTCAGGGTAGAAATCTACATACCCAAGTAGATCTCCATCAGAGCTCTTCTAGAACCAGATGACCTCGAGTTGCTCCCAACAGGCCACCAGCCAATTCCACTGTATGGCTCCGCTGAAGAGAAGAAAATTATGGAAGGAAACAGGCACACAAAAGAGACCCCGCTCCAAGAAACAGCAAGGGCCCCTTCCTTCACACCTTCCCTGGAGCCAGAAAAAGTAGCGCCTGCAACCTTCACTGGTTGGCCTACCCTGCCACCTTGTGGCTATTTTCTAGACTGCAGTAGTAAAACAGTCAAAAAAACAGATACAAAAAAAAAAAAAAAAACTAAAATTTTTAATCATGTGCAGACTCTCTCACTCTACCATTCAGCAAACCTGTACAGATGCTCTTGCTTTCCTGGATGAATAAATTCTCTGTCTTGAGGGAGAGGGATTAAGGAAGAGTAAATGAAGAAAAGGACACACTTGGCGGAGCCCATGACATATGAAGACACTGAAGGTTTGAAAATGATGCATTTTTCCATGTGACTGAAGGGTCAGATGTACCAGGCAGAAATGACAGGAGATGAGGAACTGTCTCACTATCGACAAATGATATGAATAAAACCCTAAGACGGGGCATGCTGGGAAAATGCTTATAGACATCTTTGCCCCAGAGATGAATGCAGCTCTGTCCAACCCTATGCACAAAGGGCCTAGAATCCTATGATTGAGACCCTCCTTTCTTGAGAACTGCAGCATCCAACTGGTATTCCTTATCTATTCTCATAATCAATACGAGTTTCATGGCTCCCACCATGATGTGCCACCACAGGTCCAAAACAATGGGGTCAAACAACCATGGACTGAAACCTCTAAAACTGTAAGCCAAAGTAAACCTTTCCTCTTCATAACTTGATCATCTCAGGTATTTATTATAGTGACAGAAAGCTGACTAACAAAGGGCTCACCCATAGCTCATTCCCTCTATAGACATCTGCTTGAAAATCCTCTACCCTACCAAGCTGAGCTCTGCCTTTTTATCATTTCTCCCCATTGGTCTGAGGTCTTCCCCTGTAGGGTCAGACCAAAGAAGTGATCAGATATGTGAAAATAAATGAAAAAGGCAATCATTTAAGGATTGCACTAAGATTTTGGAAACAGGGAAGCATGCAGTGAGTGATTTTAGTGGAAATAACACTGGGTCAGGGTTTTAGAGAGCCATTTTCTAGTCTTTAGATAATAACTTTGCTAATGTCTCTGGACTTCCTTTTCTGAATGATGTAATTGGGTTAGACTAGAGATTCTCACCACTTGCCGTGCTAAAATCACCCGGGCAGCATCAGCAATATGTCTAACAGCTTTTTTGTATGGCAGAAAACTACTGGATTAATCCCTGGGGATAGTTCAAACTGTTCATTCTATTTCTAAATATGATGAGCTATAATAATCTCCAGTTCACATCAATGAATTTTTATTAAGTCTGTGATAGTCTGGTATATAAGTTCCTGGTGATTCCTATTCAGACACCTACCTGGATCTAGACTTTTCTCCCATTTGTATAACCAAAGTGTGGCCTCTCACTGAGAACAATTATTTTGTCCTTTAGTTATCTCTTGGCATGAGAAAGACATGACAAAACTAGTTATAGGGGAAAAGAAGCTCCCTGGTCTTGGCCAAGTGCCACGGCCTCTTTGCAATTCATTCTCCTTCCCAGTAAGAGACAAAGCCCACCCACCTCAGTGAGTTACTGTGGGGTGCCCAAGACCATGGGTAGAAAGCCTGATGAAGAGAAGATGCTCCAAACTTCAACTCTCTGGTCCCCAGCAGCTGGGAGAATATGCCAAAAGAGCAGCGATGGTGGTAGCATTTCTGAGAGCATGTCACCATCTCTCTCCCATAAACAGTCCATTATGAATTGAATTGGGTCCCCTTCAAAATTTCTATTTTGAAGAACTATCCTCTACTCCCTCAGAATTTGACATCATCTGGAAATAGGGTTGTTCTGTGCAATTAGTAAGATGAGGATGTTAGGGTGGGCCTTAACCCAGTATAACTTGAATGTCTTGCTCTTTTTTTTTTTTAAGCATTCTTCTTTGTTTTTAATTAGCATAATTGTACAGACTTATGGCATACAGTGTGATGTCTGATACATGTGTACATTATGTAATAATCAAATCAGCACATTTAGCATATCCTTCACCTCATTTACCATTTTCTTTCCTTTTTTTAACTGTATTTATTCTACATTTTTTTGTATTGGTGCATTACAGTGGTACTTGATGGTGGGATTTGTTTCATTTACCATTTCTTTCTGGTGAGCATATTCAAACTCCTCCCTTTTAGCTATTTATAAATACTCAAAACAATGTTGTTCACTAGAGTTTCCCTACAGTGGGAACACTAGAACTTTTTCCTCCTGTCTAACTGGAACTTCGTACCTGTGGCCGATCTCCCCTTTCCCCCTAAACTCCCCAGCTTCTGGCAACTACCACTCTGTTCTTAACTTCCATAAGACCAATGTTTTATCAGCTTTCACCACTGTGACCGAAAGTCCTGCCAAGGACAATTTGAGAGGAAGAAAAGTTTATCTGAGGCCTTCGTCCATAGACAACTGACTGTTTCTCGGGACTAGCATGCGAGGCAGAACATTATGGCAGAAGGGTGTAAAGGAGGAAAATAGCTCAGGACATGGCCACCAGGAAGTAGAGAGAGAGCTCAGCTCAGGGAGGACAAAATATAAGCCCCAAAGGCACGCTCCCAGTGACCCACCTCCTCCAGCGGCACCTTACCTGCCTACAGCTACCACCCAGTTAATCCATTCAAGTAGATTAATACACTGATTAGGTTAAAGCTCTTGTTTTACCTCTGACCATTCTTGTCTCATACATGAGCTCTTGGGGACACCTCATACCTAAACCATAACAACAACTTCTTTAGATGCTGCATATGAATGAGAGCATGCAATTCTTGCCTTTCTATGCCTGGTTTATTTCACATAACATAATGGTTTGTCTTTGTTGGCACAAATGACAGATTTTATTCTTTTTATGACTGTGTAATATTCCATTGTTTATATGGGCCTCATTTTCATTATTCACTCATCAGTTGATGGACACTTAGGTTGTTTCACATAGAAACATAACTGGGACTGTTTATGGGAGAGGGACAGTGACATGCTCTTTGCTATTAAAAACAGTGCCTCAATGAACATGGAGCCCAGATGTCTCTTCAATATACTGATTTCATTTCCTTTGGATATTTATAGATCCAAAAATGATGCTGCTAGATTATATGGCAGTTCTATTTATGACTTTTTGAGAAACCTCTACATTGTTTTCCATAGTGACTGTACTAATTTACATTTTCACCAACAGTGTATAAGAGTTCTCCTTTCTCCACATCCCCGTCAGCATTTGTTATTTTTGTGTTTTCCATAAGAAGGGTAAAGTAATAGCTCATTGTGGTTTGGATTTGCATTTCCCTGATTATTAGTAATGTTGAGTATTTTTTTCATATATCTGTTGGCCATTTGAATATCTTTTGAGAAATGTCTATTCAGGGTTTTGTCCATGTTTTTAGTTCAGATCTCATTTTTTCCTTTTTTTTAAAATATATATTCTGGATATTAACCCTTTGTCTTTCTGTGCCTGGTTTATTTCACATAACTTAATGGTTTGTCTTTGTTGGCACAAATGACAAATTTCATTCTTTTTATGACTGTGTAGTATTCCAATGTTTATATAGGCCTAATTTCATTATTCGCTCACAAGATGCATTGTTTGGAAACATTTTCTCCTACTCTATAGCTTGTATCTTCACTGTATTGATTGTACAAGAAATTTCAGTGGATGTCCTTATAAAATGGAGTAGGTATCTGAGGTGTGAAGACACAGAAAAATAGAGAATATCATGTAAAGACAAAGAGATAGAGATGATGCTTTTACAAACCAGGACAGGTCAAAAATTTTCAGGAAGTCACCAGAGGCCTGGAACAGATTCTTTTTCAGATTCCTCAGAAGAAACCAACTCTGCTGACATCTTGTCTCAGAATTCCAGCCTGTGTAAACATGAGATAATAAATTTCTATTGTTGAAGCCACTCTCTTTGTAGTACTTTAGTACAGCAGCCCTAGCGAACTAATATACCTCTAGAGATGGCTCTTCCTGGTGATATCAAGGAGGACATCTCTATCCAGACAGAAGGGGGCACTGCGGTCCCACAGAAAGGATGGAAGACACTGGAAACTCAGAAGGTTTCCTCCACAGACCACCTGGTCAGCAAGGCTGTCCATCTGTACTGTCCTAAAAGAACAATTTGCCATTGGTAGCATCCCCTATTCAAGGGCCCTAAATTCTTAGAAGCATCACTTATTGGCCATAATTTTATATATGTTCTGGTGTTGGAGATTTTCCTTCCATAGTGTGTTTGTTCTGTTTTCCCAACTTGACTGCAAACTATTTGAGGACTGGGGCCATATTACAAACCTTGCCAAGAGTTAGGTGATCTCTCTGCTAAAAATTCCAGGTAAGACCTTGAACTTGTCACCTCTTCTTTCTGGGCCTAGTCTTTGACTAGATGAAAGGATTGTAATCCCTAAGCTCTCTCAGTTATAATATTCTATAATTCTGACTCCATACATGCTTGCTGATTAACCAAATTTCCTACTTGGTGTGAAAAAGGGGAAAAGAGGCCTAAGTCATCTTTTAGGTACGTTAAGCAACTGATCATCTAGAGTTAAACAAGTAATTGACTAAAAGGAGTAGGTTCCAAAGGCTTGAGAGCCAATATGGTACTCCAGAGGCTCCAAGCCCCACTGGGGCCCTTCCTAGAGTCCAAAGTTCTGAGTCTTGACATCTGCTGAAGCTTTCTCCTCTTGTGATTAAGGCACATGGAAGCCTCTGAATGCTACTTTGGGTGTGCTGGGCATTGTGCTCATGGCAGCTAGACCCATGTGTACCTTTTAGAAGCCTCCTGCCTCTGCTTTAGGAATTGAAGGAACTGTTTCCAAGTGGACATAGTGTTTTCGGTGAACTACTTTTCTGTCTGACCTTGGAGAAACCTCAGCATAGCTCGGCCTTCACTTGGACCTAGTCAAAGAATATTTAAGAGTCCTCCAAATGGTCAGCACTCCAGAGGCCTGGGGTCCAGTTAAAATTATGCTCTTTGGGTTCCAGAAAATAGGGGCTCACACAGACTAGTCCAAGTAACAGGGGTAAGAGGGCATGGAAGCAGGGATCTCAATAAAAAATGGTTGTAAAAGAGGTGAAATCTCCTAGGAAGCTAAGACCAGAAACCCCCAACAATGACAAGCTTCGTGGAACCTGGTACTGGAAGGTCACCTCAGTTCTCCGGATGTACTCTAGTACTCTGCCCTTAATACCACCCAGCTACTCCCCAGGGATCAACCTCTCTCTGCTTCTCTTTCCTATTCCTCTTAAGTGTTTTCCAAAGCATGCCTCTGGTAGAACATGAGACAATTTATTACTAATTACTAATCTAAGTGATGCATAGAAGGAAATAGAAACCCAGATTCTAGAGAAAACAACTCATTTCTCCCAAGCAGCCGAAGGCCTAATAATTGAACTTAACTGGCTGAAGTTTTACAGACAGCCAATCGTGTGAACCCAGACTAACTGGACACTTTTAGTTGTGTAACCCTGGACAAATCACTGCTTCCATTTCGTCTTTTCTAAAACAGAATATTTGCTTTCACTTTTTCTTTGGGTTGGGTGTGAAGCCTGTTTTACTCTCTCAATTCAGTCACTGGACAGCAGTGGATAAGTCTCTTTGCCTTTTCTGCCTCAGTCCCTTCTCAGGTCAGAGGAGACATTTAACTAGAGGAGTCTTTCCATCCTACCTCTTCCAATTCCTGAATAGCTCTGCCTGCATCTAACCACCCGCCTCTTTGGGTCCTCCCCCAATGCACTCCTCCTCCCGATGTCCTCGAAATCCTTTTCCCTAAAACCCCCATGATGCAGAGAAGAACATCCTGGGGACTCCACTTATAAATCATGGTTTTGTGAAAGCTTGCATTCATGCCATCCTTTTGTAATAAAATTCTATGTTCCCTTTGTCCTGGCTTATCTATTTAGAAATTTCTTTTTACTTACTATTGATCATCAATTGGCTCCAGTCACTTACACTTCGATCATCCCTTTTATTGGAACACCACCCTGCCTCTACCCTGGCCCCTCATTCTCCTATTAAATAGTAATGCTATGTAAACAGACTTGGAGACGCTCTTGTGGAGCAAGGGGACTCTGGGGCCAGTCTCCCTTAGGCCTGTGAATTGTCATTCCTGAAGCTGTCTGTTTTCTAAGTTCTTTTGCCAAGTTTCTATGGGAGCAGAGGGATCATTTTCTCCCTTTTCAAAGAGCAGGGTGAGTTGAGGCCTCCAGCTGGCAAGCCCTTTAAAGTCATTTTCAAAGGAAACCTGAGCTGAAAGGCCATGTGGTTGGCAGAGGGTGGTGTGACTTTCTGAAGCTCTCTCTGGGGCTTTGGGTGGTCAACTCCCCTAGGCATCCCAGCACGTGTTTAGAGCCTTCTGTAGAGTCACTGCCAAGGGACACCACTGTCCAACCCATGGGCCCATGGGCTGAGGGAAGGGCTCTGCCTCACATCCCCTCCCACCACCACTCAGGAACAGGAAGAGGCGGGTGCGGATTTTCTCCTCTGAGCCATTTACCAGAACCACACTTGTCCTCCCTGTTCTCAGGTCCTGTCAGTCAAACTTGATCCTCAGGGTTTTTTGAGGTAAAATAAAACTGAGTGCCAAAGCAGACTAGGTTGAACTTGTGTATGAGTCATGGAATCGTAAATGGTCTAGTTAACCCAACCCCTCGTGAACGGGATGGGAAGGAGACCCAAAGGGAAAATGGTTGTCCCAAGTCACACAGGAGGTAGCTGAGTTCCATCACAGGGCTCTTGGGACAAAGAGTACTTCTGCAGAGATAGAGGTCTGCTTGGCTACTTGCCATTCATGTATCTTCTGGGTCTGTCATTCACCCAGGAGGCCCCAAAAGCCTCCAAATGCACTGAGGTTGAGAAATGTATGAGTGGGAGTAGATGCCTGTGACCTTCCCCATGTAGCCAAATGGACAGCCAAATTGTTTATGAAGCCAGAAGGCAAGATGAGTCTTCACATTTTATGGAATGGGCAAACCAAGGCCGAGAGAAGGAAGGGACAGATAAGTTTTTATCAGAAGAGTGAGCACTGAAGTCATATCGGAAGATTGAGAACTAAAGTCATTAGAAAGTTCAGCCTAAAGCTTTCCCCACTTGAACCGGGTATTGTCATGCATGCCTATAATCCAGTTACTCAGGAGGCTGAGGAAGAAGTATTGCTGGTTTGAGGCCAGCCTCAGCAATTTTGTAAGACCTTAAGCAACTCAGATAAAAGGATTCAAGATAACAAGGACTAGGGATGTAGCTCAGTGGGTAAGTACTTCCTGGGTTCAATCCTCAGCTCCACAAATCCATCAATGATCAATCATCCAAGGTCTGAGGGTATAGTATGGTGGTAGAGGGTCCCTGGGTTCAAATCCCAGTACCACACATGAAAAAAGAAGAAAACACCTATGTCTTCATGGCCAGGGGCTAAGGCCAAGGAGGGTCCATGCCAATCTCCGGAGAACAAGCTCCAGCCTCCTCATAAATGAGGCTCCATTCCAAGGCCACACAGGCCAGGAGCCCTTCCCTCAGAGAGCATTTTCCACTAAAGTAAGAGCTGAGTAAGCCAGACCCACCCAAATCCCCATTTCAACACAAGGAAAAACCTTCAGAACAAACTGACTTGACTTTTCAACATTTTATTCTTATATTTGTACAGCTATATTTTACAACGCGGTAATGCAGTTTAGACACAGCCAAACCCTGTCTCCGGAGTAGTTACGACACAAGCATGACGCAGAAGGGGATGAGACAAACATTCCCAAAGAGAGTTTAGTTAGTGACAACTTCAAGTCCCTGTGTCTGCCTACACTTCAAAAAAGGGATGGCGCACACTCGTCCATCACTGAAAACGTCTGAAAAAAGGCACCGTGAGGACACGTTGTACAGGTATATACAGACCAAAAACTAGAACGAAGTTACACGTTTTTTCCTTCTGCAGCTTTTTTTGTTCTTTTTGTTTTTTTTAATACACACTTTGTAAATTGTAAACCTTCACTTGCAAAAAAATACAAATACACTGAGGCATTTTAGACAAAATATTTTCTTACTTATACAGATGCAATACTTAAAATATTCTCTTAAGTGCTCTTTCTCAATAAAGATTCTCAGATCCGTGTCTGCCTGCAGATACAAAATCGAGCCTTTAACGCAGTTTTATATTTTTAATATATCTTTTTAGGTTTATATATATTTATATTATATATATATATATTTATATATTTACAGCTCTGCCATATATTCCTTCACCTTTGGTTAAAAAAATTAAAGCCCTCTCTTTGATAACATACGGAAGTCTTGTCTTTTAAAAGAATGCACATTTACATACAAAAGAAACATCTGTTCCCACAAAACATATACATTCCTCATTTTGCAGACTGTCAAGTCAGAACTTTTGCATACTCCCCCACTTTGATATATAAAATGATTTTGCTTTTTGCTGACATGGTTCGCCGTACACATAGGAGAAGCAACATTATTTTCTTAATGTTTTATGGCAGCAGGGGGACTGGGAGCTGCCATGGCTCCCGCCCACCCCAGGCCCCCACCCCCCCTCCCCACCCCCAGCTATGATTTGCACTAGTGGATGAAAGAGGCACTACATCATGGGATGAACAGCATAAAGTGTTACAGTATCCTTTGGGTAGACTGAGAAGGGGTTGGAGAGGAAAGCTTCAACACTCCATGCTTCAGCAGGCTTTCGGGAGCTCCGGAGGAAGGTCGGTGGCCGACACGCGGTACTGCACCTTGGTGTTGGTGATGGCGCCATGCTTCTGGCGCAAGTGAAGTCGCAGCTGGCTTTTGTGACGAAAATGCAGGTTGCACTTCTCGCACTGGAGGGAGGGCAGAAGCAAACTGTTAGCTGTCATGGGTCTAAGAAACACATCATTGCGCCCAGATGATCAGGAGATTCTCCCTGCAAGGGACAGGGGCAGCTTGTCCCTCTGAAAGGTCAGGTAAAGGACCCATATGAATCTTGACTTCCATCAGAGTTAAGTAAGCATTGCACAAATGTCCCTTCCCTGCTTGCCAAAGTGTCACTTGTGCCTTTCCCCTGCTTGAGACATTCTTCCCTGACTTAAGTCTGTGAATGTCTTATCCAAAAATACTATTCAGATGCAAACTTCCCTAAGATTAAGACATTTCTGAATCGCTCTAGGATAAAAAAAAATCTCTTTCCTTTTTATAGCCTTGCCACAAAGCCACCCCTGTGCATTAACATCCTCAGGAAGATTACAGTGACCAGTGTTATGGAGGGACAGTGACCACTTCTCACTAAACTTGATAATTTTCCTAGCACCTAGAAGAACACACCTCTTAGGCAAATTATACAATTACCATAAACACGTTTAGACAACTTGACTAGATCAGTCTGAATGCACTGAAATGCTTCACCTGGGATATATTCTTTAAAATGCAGCTGTATTCCTTCCTAGGATATATGTCATAGAAAGCCAGTCAAGTGTTAGCAAATAGAGCTGTTTCTCACTTTGATTCAATAAATGGGTAATGATAGTTTTAGTGGGAAAAATTACCTAAAAGAAAAGTGGATGACTAAATGTAATGGATCCTGGAACAGAAAAAGGACATTTTTAGGTTTAAAAAAAAAAATCAAATCCACATATAGTATGGACTTTAGTTTATAATTATATAACAGTATCGGTTCATTAGTTGTGACAAATGTATCAAAAAAAATAAGATGTTAACAATAAAGGAAACTGAGTGCACATAATCTTTGGAAATTTTTATAAATCTAAAACAATTTTAAAATAAAAAGTGTTATAAAATATGTTCTCATAGAGACTATATTTTAAGGTAAAAATGGAAATATATTTAAGAAAATAATAAATGAATAAAGTGGGCAAGGTAGTGAGTAAGGAATCCTGGTCTTAGGAGACATAGGTCTACTGTGTCCATAGCACCCACTGCTATGTGTCCCAAGCATGTCATTTCTCTTTCTGGGTCTTGTTTCTCCCCTTTGTAAGGTTCTGGATCAATAAATAATGAAGGTTATTCTCAACTCTGATATCCTCTGCAGGCAAAATTCTAGTAAATGATATTCATTGCACTCTTACTATGTGAACGAGCTACCCTAAACACTTCAATGCATTAGATAACTTAATATTGCTCCTCTTTGAGCTCAGTACTATTTTCAGGAACATTTTACAGATGAAGAAATTAAGGCACTAAGAGGATAACTAACTTCTTCTTACTATTTAGCTAGTAAGAAGATATCCAGAGTCTCAGAAGCAAGTGAACAAGGACCACATTTTGCAGGTAAACACCTGAGATGTGAGTGGACCGTTCACCAATTAGTTCTCATGTCCATCACCACTAAGTGTGACGCCATCAACTCTTGAAACTAGCCAGATAATATGCAAACGAAGTAGTGTGGCTATGTTCTACGACCACCGTATATTCCCTGAAATTTAAATATTATATAATTTGCAATGTTGCATAATATTAATCCTTTTTTATAAGGTAAAAATCATTTTTAGCTCATGGTATGTTCAAAAGTTAGCTTACAGGCTCATAGCTTACAGGCTGTAGTTTGCCGAGACCCTGTTCTAGGACATAGTTCCTATGGCCTCAGTTCCTACAGCATTGTGCCACAGAGCCAGCATCCTCCTCTTTCTTCACATCGTCTCTCCTCTGCTTCATTTTGTCTTGTTTTTTCCTTATATTATCACATTTTTGTGGTCCTCTTCTTACTTCTAAGATTGCTCCTTTTTAAATACCTTAACTATTCTTAAATGTACATTTAGCTCAGTACAGAGGTATGCTATAGGTGCTCAGTATTTGTGGAATGACCCCCAAATCTCGGTATCTATAATCTGGACTTCTTAAGGTTCAGATCACACGACCCAATACTTCCATTTTAAAGAGGAACACACTGAGATCTGATGAAGTCAAATAGGGTGTCTTTGACAATCCAGGCTAGACTCAGGTCTCCCAACCACTAGTTCAGCAGTCACTCATTGTGTGCTTGAGATTGAAGCAAAGCTTTCCACCACCCCTCATCCCCCATCCCCAGGCCACCAGTGGGCACCAGGTGCTTACGTACATGGTAAGGTTTCTCTCCCGTGTGGATGCGCAGGTGGCTCTTGAGAGTCTGAAGGTGCCGGAAACGGGTACCACAGATTTCGCAGGGATAGGGCTTCTCACCAGTGTGGATGAGCACATGGGCACGGAGGTGGGCCACCTAAAGGAGGAGCATAGTGTGAGAAGCTGTGCTGGGGTGGGCTGCAGAGCCCCAGGATCCTTTGGCCATATCACCCTACTCACCTGTACAAACCTGGCTCCACAGGTTTCGCATTTGTAGGGCTTCTCTCCAGAGTGAATTCGAGTATGGGTCTTCAGGTTGGCTGGCCGGTTGAACTGGGCCCCGCATATGTTGCAACGATAGGGTTTCTCACCTATTGCCAAGAGAAAGAGAAAAAGAAAAGCCATAATCAATAGGGAAGTTCTCCATTGCCCACGCCCTCCGTGGTTTCCATGCAAACTGTCCCTCTCTTAAGCCTCTTAAGTTTTCCTTTTTCTTGGGGATGTCAGAGAATCCAGGGGCCTGGTCCCTGGCCTACCACTCTCTCTCACACACACCAGCATGCCTTGCATGAGGCCAGCGCCCAGAGAAAAGCAATGACATGGTGGATGGAAAGTACATGGGACACCAATGGGGAGTTTCCAAGAAGCCTGGGCTGCAGAACTCGGCTTGCCATTAGCATCATCTACCTGTAGGACTTGGGCAAGACACTGTCCTTCTCTGGGTCTCAGTTTCCCTCCTCGAACTTACAGGGCTAATTGAGATGACCTGAAGAGGCTCTTCTGGCTCTTCCCTTAAATGAGACTGAGGTGGTAATGCACTTACTCCCATGGAGATACCATCAGGCTGCTCTAGTTTCTCTCTTTCAGAACCAACATATTTTTCTGCTCATGGCAACTACAGCTGTATTCCAATAGCAAGAAGGGTGGGGTCTGGTTTGAACAGAGGCTCAAATAGAAGAGACCAATCACAGAGGCTTCCTCCATGGGAAGTGTTGAGCATACTAGGGCCACTTCAAGGTCTAAGGAAGAGTAAACTGTGGACAAAAATTGGGTTGTGTGAAGCTCCCTGATCAAAGAATGTAAGATGATAAGGAACCAGTCCATGGAGCACAGTAAGAGGCCTTCCACTTTTTCCTGGCTTTACAAAAACCCAATTCACTATGCCTCTACCAGCCTTAGTTTCTTCACCTGTACAATGGGATGAACACTGCTCATCCCCAACAAAGGCAGAGAAGCAGGAAACAGTCTCAAAGGAAAGACAAAGAATACAGGGAGTGGGCGCATCCCTCAGGGAAAACAGACTAGACCTGCCCCTTGCCTTACCCACCAAGTCCCAAGGCCATGGGCTGCTTTCCCTGGGATCCTCTCCCTGTCCTTCCCCAGGACTCCTGGAGCACTCACTGGGGAAGGGCAGGGCCATACCCGTGTGCACAGTCTTGTGGCTGGCGAGGTTGCCCTTGTAGCGGAAGGAGGCCTGGCAGCGGTCACACTTGTAGGGTTTGTCGCTGTGGGTCTGCAGCGTGTGCCTCTTGAGCGAGGCCTCTTCAGAGAAGCGGCAGTCACACTCATTGCAGAAGAAGGCCCCGTTCTCTGTCAGAGGGTGAAGGGACACCACATCAGCCAAAGGAAGGGAAGTGGGCTCCAGGCCTCCCTCCTCTGGGCCACTCAGTGACAAACTGAATCCCAGCCCCACTTGCCAACACTCACAGAAGCCCAAAGCAAAGGACCTGTGGGGTTTTATTTTTCCAGGCATTAAGAGCCTCAGTCATGGAGGAGAGAAAGGAGACAGATTGAATCTTAAGGTACAAAAGGGAAGTTCAAACCAGTAGGTACTCATACGGCCTACCCAAGTTGGAAGAAGCCTGGGCAAAGCTTTTCTTTCTCCCGGGAGAACTTGCTTTTCTTATCAGTTCATAGTTTTATTTACATTCACACACAGAAGCCCTGGGCAAGACCCTTCACCTCTCTGTGCCTCTCTGTGTGTCTATCTTCAAAGTCAGGATAATAAATCCCTGTCCTGCCTGCCTCACATGAGTGTATTATATAACACAAAGTAAACACAAAGCATTGCAGGGATATGAGATACAGGTCAAATTCAATTATACTTTGAAGTTACTGAAGGAGGAATCAATGATGTAGACTTCATGGTCATCTGGCACCTATCTGGATTTGATGTCTCCAAGACACTTCAGTGAGACCGGGAGACCAAAGGTGACAGTGGAAGTGGAAACAGAGGCCCAGAGAGAAGGAGCTGGAGTGCAGAGCAAGGCAAACAGCCAGGGGACAGAAGGGGACAATCCCTGCTCTCCCTCTGACTAAAGATCTGTGATCCTGTGCCAAACTTGTCAGTGCAACTGATTTTTTTTTTCTTCTGTTAAAACAATTTGAAAATGGCATGTCATGGTGATTTAGCCCTGATTGGGTATTACTAAGCCATAACAGAGTAGCCAGAGCCATGTGTAGAGTTAGATCTTTATATCTAGTAAAAACTGAGAATGCCAATTGTAGACTACCCAGAAATGTGAATTTAATAATTCGGTTCAATCAACTTAATTCAACTCACATTTACTGGTAGCTCCTCTGTACTAGGGACCTACTAGGACCTAAAGAGTATGCAGGAACGAATATAGTCAGACACTTCTCCTGCGAGAATCTGCACCCTGCCAAGGTGAGCCAGGGTAACACAGTGGTGTAGGCACAGAGGGGCTGAGAAAGCTCTGGAAATTACAGCCAGCCCTGAAACTACACTTGCAGGAATGAAGCTGAAAAGATGGCTTGCTCAGGCTCGATTACCCCAGATTAACTCCAATCCCCCATCCCTCGCTTTAGCCAGCTCTGTTCCCTGAAAAGTAAAGAATGGGGTGATCTGCTGGTGATTCTGTGCCAATGGACTTCTAGTCAGGAACTGCTCCCAGTCAGAGAGAATAGTACAAATAAAATGAAAACACAAAGCCCATGGAGCAGAGGGGTCTTCCTTTACCTACAAGGGGAAGGAGGGAGGGAAGGGAACTCACCACAGCTGGAATCCGAGTACTCAGACTGGGTCTCTCCAGTCTCCTCAGGGAATGCAGGGCCACTGGTATGCAAGCACATCTCTGCATGCTGCGGGGACTGAGAGCCACAGGATGTGCACTTGGGGGGGTGCATGTAGAGCGGTGAGTGGCTTTCACTGCTGCTACGGGGTGAACCTGTCAGAGACCTGTGGGCAGAAT
Organism: Geosciurus inauris; assembly: GCA_004024805.1. Classification (NCBI taxonomy): domain Eukaryota; kingdom Metazoa; phylum Chordata; class Mammalia; order Rodentia; family Sciuridae; genus Geosciurus; species Geosciurus inauris. The sequence continues at coordinate 43,877 of PVHX01012627.1, forward strand.
AAAGACAGCCTCAGCACCAGGAGCAGGATAGAGCCTTCTACTTGGCCTCAATGCCATCTTCTCCCTCGCTTAGGCAAGCACAGAAAACAGCTGCCCTATTCTGGCTCTGTGCCTCAGAGTGTTCCTCAAGTTTGCCTCCAACAGCATCTATAGGAGAGCACAGGCCAGGGTCAAATCAAGCCCAAACCCACTTCTGGCCCAGCTTCTTCCTCTCAATACTGCAGCCCACAGACTCTCAATCTATAGGACATGTGAGGGTCCTTGCCACATCAAGACTATCAGAAGTACCTGTGGGATTTGTGGGATATTCTTCTACAGAAGAGAATGCTGTCTCTCTTACACTAATTCTACACTTCTAGGAATCTCAGCACTTCAGGGAAAAAACAGAAAAAAATGGCCCCTGACCCCTGCATCCATCAGAAGAAATGAGCCCAGAACCTGTTCAGGTAATCCCTGACCTCAGACCCAGACCACTTCTGAAATCACCTGTTGACGATGTTATTGAGCCGGCTGGCTTGTGGGATGGTGGAGTCCTCCCCACTGGCACTGAGCTTGGTTGGAGACTGGAGGTCAAGGTTCTCAGGCTCCATGGGTGGCTGGCAGGCAGGTGGGGCAGTGTAGCCTCGAGGGGAGAGGCGGCCCAGCTCGGCCTGCTCAGGCCCCTCTGGTTTGGCATTCTGGTTGAGGCTGTTGAGCACAATGAACTTGTATTTCTTCCAGTTGCAGGCTTTGGGGTCAGTGGGGCTCTTGGCTGGAGGGGAGCCAGAGGCCTGAAGGATGCAGGCATTCTTGCTACTGCAGGACTCCGTGGGGGAGTTGGGCTGGCAGTCGGATTTCTGAGGGCTCTGTGGACTAACCAGACCCTTCCGGTTCAAGGGCGCATTGGGGGGCTCAAAATGCAGGGCAATCTCGTCCTCCGAAGAGGGTCTTTCTTCTTCTTTGCTGGCCTTGTCACAGGGGAAGTATGGGGCATTCCGAGCTGAGGGGGCAGCAGGCTTGGGGCCCTCAGCCACACTGTAGTGCATGTCACTTCGTGCCTCTTCTGGGACAGCCTCCTTGGGTGAGTAGATGTTGCTGTGGCACATATTGGGGGACACCTCCATGGGTGGCCGGCTGTACTCACTGGGCACTGGCCTGGCACTATCGCAGGGGAGGGCCCGCTCCTTGGGAAAAGGATTGGCCACAGGCATCCGGGAATCTCGTAGCTCCTCATCAGAGAAGAGGAAGCTGCTGACTGGGAGGTGACTATACATGGGATAAGAGGCTGGTGGTGTGGACAGGCCATTGTAAAGGCTGGGGGCAAAGGCTCTGCTCTCACATCCAGGGGTGTTCCTTAGTGGCAGATTGTTCTCTACCACCTCACGACCCCGATAGGCCATGATGTCTTGGGGCATCAGCATCCGGCTGTTCAGGAACTCTTCACGAGGAGGCTTGATGGCAGGAACCATCTCTGCTTCACTGTGGGAGGAAAAAGAGAGAAGACACCAGGTCTCAAATCAGAACCTTCCAGCAACACTGTTATATAATCCATCTGTGCTTGAATCAGCTAGACGTAGGGGAGGTGACTTTAGAGTAAGGAAACACAATAACAAAGCAATTACAACAGAAGTCTAGTAATACAGGATACAGTTGGGGAAACTAAGGCACAGAGAAGGGAGGTGAGTTACCCACACAATCTGTGCCTGGTTAGACTTGATCTTGTAAGTTTAATGCACATATGTAAGGATGTCTATGAATCTATAATTCTTCTGACATCATAGAATTTATGGCTTATAGCAAGCTTTCAAAACCCTTATCTCATTTTACCCATGCAAAATCCTGCAAGGTAGTAAAGGCAGGGATTTTACACACATGGAAACAAGAAGGGAAGAATTTATACAGTGCTAGTACTACACTTTCAGAGGGTCATAAACAAACTAGTTTCCTATTGAAGAAAGGGCCTGCCCTATATGCTGAAAGAATTTGCAGGGAAGTTTATGATGGAGAACAGGCAGCAAATGCCAGCACAAGAAGCTCTGGCTCTGAGCAGCCAGACTTGGTTTGCAAACCTAGCTGTGCCACTTAGTGACTGGCTATATGACCTACAGCAAGTTACTAAACCATTCTGAGCACAAGGCCTGACCTGTAGAAAGTGCTCATAAATGACAGTAGTGATGATCTTGCCACCATTATCACCCACAGGAGACAAAGCATTCTGGCTGCAAATACTTGAAGGGACATTATGTGGGTGAAAAAGTAGGTCAGCTCAACATGATCACAATTAACAGAGCTAGAACCAACGCACGAAGGCTAAAGGAACCAGATATCAACTGGCCAAAAAGAGGAGCTTTCCAAGTATCCAAGGTAAACTACGTGACTCTGGAAACATTGAGTTCCTGGCTCTTGAAGGTGATCAAACACAGGCTGCAAAATCCTTCTGTGGAGTTAGGATGCAATCACCTTAGAGCGACTAGATCAAATGGTTCTGAAGAAGTGAAGCCCTGAGTCTGTTCCATTTTGCAAAGCTGTTCAGGGTCCTGACCATCCAATGAGGATCATGTCTTACCATTCCTTGGGTAGGGGGTTTAATCTAGTGAACTCAATTTAATTCAATAAGTGTCCTCCCTGCTGGGCATGGTGGCATACTCCTGTAATCCCAGCAGCTCAGGAGGCTAAGGCAAGAGGATCACAAGTTCAAAGCCAGCCTCAGCAACTTAGTGAGGCTCTAAGTAACTTTTGAGACAGCAAGACCCTGTCTCAAAAAATAAAAAGGGCTGGGGATGTGGCTTAGTGGTTAAGTGCTCTTGGGTTCAATCCCCAGTACACACACAGAAAAAGGAAAAAAAAAAGTGTCTTCCCTAGTAGGGTAGGGTGACACAAAAGATCAGTAAAGTAGCCTCTATGAACTTGAGCAACCCACAGTCTGGCAAGGAACTAAAGCACTTATGTAAACAGTTATATTAGATATCTGAAGGAGAACTAAAAATTATATGCAAATATTAAAAGAGAAGGAAGGTCTGAAGGACAAGAAAAATGTTTCAGAACACAGTGAAAGAGCTGAGAGAGGATGAGTAGTAATCAGAGAAACTTCCTTAGAGGAGCTAGCATCCAAGCTTGGCTTTGCAGGATGGGTGGGAGGAAAGGGCATATTAAGTGACTGGAAGAAAACATAATGCACAGGCCATAATGCACAGGCCACATCTGGCTAGCTGCAAGGAGTCAAGTTCACCTGGGGTACAAGAATTAAGGGTACAAAGAAGTGTTCAACAACAGTGGAAATGTAGGTTGTGGCAAATTGTAGAAGACAGTCTCTTCTTGTACGTATAAATGATCAAGAGTTTCTGATCAGAAACCAACCCTCCTGTCTCCAAAGCAGCCCACCTGGCTTTGATAAACTTCCGGCAAGTGTCCACAACATGCTCCATCTGCAGGTACATAGCTGTGGCCATCACAGCCATGATGTTGCCTTCTCGCAGGTTGAGCCGAGATGTGTACATAAAGTCCAAAAGGATGCAGAACCCCTCAGGGTTGATCTCAGGATCCAGATTGATCACACTAAGGTTGCATTTCAACTGGTCTGTGAAGATGCTGTAGAAAAGGCCACTGGAAAACAAACAAATATCCCACTATAGTAGATACATGGAGTCTCCAACCCTTTAAAGTAGCATTGATGCTCAGATCCTCTTCCCAGAGCCTAGCTCCAGAACTCTCATGGCAATGAATAACAACTTCCACTTAAGGAGAGCTTACCAAATGCCAAAAAGAGTCTGTAAACATTTTACATACATTACCCTGTGCTCCTCATAACCCTTCTCTACCTGTATAATTTAGGGACTAAGATCAAAGAGGTTAAGTATATTCTCAAAGTCACAGAACCTGTTTTCCTTTTAATCTTAACTACAAGGATTACCAGAGTTAAATTTAGCACTCATTTGCAGTAACTATTTTTAGCCTATATCCTTGGGATAAGAATTTCCCCTCTTGTTTTATTGTATTATTTTTTAAGAGATTGTTTCATTTTTCTTTTTAGAAGCAGCCTGGATACGGATGACAAATAAATTAAAATATGCCCATATACTACTGCTTTTCTCAAAGTCCACAGATTAACAAAAACTCAATTATTTCTACAAGATTCAAGTCAAACCTCAAGGAGTTACTATAGGTGCCATGTTTCTAGTGGAGGAAAGAGTGCTTATTTGAAAATTAGAATTATAAGCTGTCATCTCAATTTTACTTTTACTGGGTGGGGTGCTATCAGACTTTCAGCAATAAGAACCATGCAATGCAATGTTGGCTAAGATACTTCTCTGAACCTTGGTTTTCTTACCTGCAAAGTAGAGAAAAAACACTAGAGCCATGGCAAGCATGAAAATGTAAAGAGTACTGAATGATGCCTAGCATGTGGTAAGCACTCACAAGCATTCACTAATATTTTTATATCTCTGTAAACTCTGCTCCCTACACTATTAAAAAAAAATAAGAGCTTGTAGTAGATATTGTAGTAGATATTGGATAAGTTCACTAATAGATCCCTAAATCTACGTAATTTCACCTATTTTTGCCTTGTTCTTATCATCTATAAAATGGAGATACAGTGCCACGCATAAAACACATACTGGAAGATCTAAGGAGATTATTTAATACAACATTGTTCTGAAAACTTGAAACACTTGACAAATATGAGGAATTAGCTGGCTCATTCTAGCTTTTCCTCTGCTCTGAATCCCCATGGAAATAAGGTTACAAAATAAAATAAAAGCCATTATAGCATAAAAGAGCAAAAGATTTCAAATTAACTTGCTTAAACTACTTAAAAACTCTCTTCTGCTTTTCATTTGTTCACTCATTAACCGAAGTTGTTCTCCCTGTTCACCTTAAACACATCCTTTCTTGTGGCAGCACATGAATTCTTCCCCTACCATGCCCACAGAACAGGAACTTTTTATAAAAAGTGTACTCATGGGGCTGGGATTGTGGCTCAGTGGTAGAGTGCTTGCCTCGCATGCATGAGGCACTGGGTTTGATCCTCAGCATCACATAAAAATAAATAAAATAAAGATATAAAAATAAATAAATACAAAATAAAAATAAAAAGTGTATTCATTCATGTGCTTTCTGGGAGTCTTCAATACCAGGCCATGTGCTGAGATCTGGAGACAAGTGAGAAGTCATCCCAGACGCAGCAAGAGGCCTTCGTGTTCCACGTCTCTGGCTGCCAGTACCCTCACCCAACTCTTATTTATCCACCCTTCTCCTCCAGAACCCTCACCTGCAGGCCATGAGGACTGTCTTATGGGCTCTAAACTGCTCACGGCTCACCACAATGACAACATCAGTCAAGATGTCACGGCTCCGGAGACGATTAAGGTTGAGAAGAACGTCACTGGCATGGCGTGTGAACTGGATACAACTGTCAGCCGGGGAGGCCATCTTGTCTTCACCTGGAAAAAAGAAGCCAAACTCCTGTTGGTTCTCAAAAGCCTGTTTCCTGCTTACCACAAGTACCAGAGCAGGTTACGTAGCCTGCTAAGGTAGGGAATGCAACTCTGGTCCCTAGGGTTTGATGTTTGAACAATTAACAGCCTATCCCTGGGTATTAATCTTCATAGCTGTAAAATTGGGAGAATAATCTTTACCCAATAAATTGAGATAGAAAGATCTTTGGTGGAAAGGAAATGACTATTTGTTGAGTGTTTTTCCCACATACCAAATTCTCTGCCAACCACTGAGAGGTAGTGAGCGTGTTGCAATGAAGAGAAGCCATATTTTGAGGGTTATCAGACTAGCTTTGCCTTTTGCTAGTTCTATAACTTGGACCAGATTGTTTACTATCTCTGGGCTTTGGCTTTCCAAAATGGGAATAGTAATCTTAAAAATTAGAGATAACATACCTAGACCATAGTATGTTCTCCAAAAATTGCACCTATTTTCATCAGTATCTCATTTCATTATTCCATCTATGATCTGTCTCTCTCCCCTATTAGGCTTTGGAGTTATTTTGTTTTATTCTTTCAGTCTTATTAGCACATTTCTGGGGCACAGTAAGTGGCTAAGTTAGTTCGAACTAAGAAAGGAGAGGGATGACTGACCCATACAACAGTGTTAAGACAGTGCAGTGGTGGGGGCTGAGAGTAATACAGGGGGAATTGGTTATCCTTTACCTCATCAAAAGAAGGTGGCAAAGTTCACAGAATAGCTGCATTGGCAAAATTAAAAAGAAGCACTTTGTCCACAATATTTTAAAGCATATAATTTGATTTACTTACCCAATGCTTTGCTTCACAGTCCAAAATTTTGCTTAAAAACTGCAAAGAAGAGAAGAGAGCAAACAAATTGATTTAATGAATGTAAGATTGTCCACTATAGTCTTATTTTAGGACACATGTAGTTAGTTTTGCTTTGGTAGTTGCAGCCTGCCAGCTGGTGTGGTTTTACCACAAGCTAGCAAACATATTACACTTCTGCTCTTACAGAAACAACGGGCACCCCGAGCTATGCAATAATAATGCCTGTACCCTGAATACTGGGAAAACGATCACATACATTAATTACATATAAATGTACGCATATATTTCTGTCTCTAATTAAAAAATTTATACCATCTAAAGGTCATTTGAATTTATGGGAAAGAAAAATAAGAAAAGTAGTCCTTTTAATATTGATGATAATGATCCCTCAGGGGCTGGAAACACTGGACACTATTCAAAGTCTGCTAAAATATTATCTTTCAAGTCTTAAAATGATTCCATCAGCCTAATAGGGTTAATATCTTTATCCCTACTTCACTGGTGGTGAAACGGAGACTGGGCTTCAAGTATCTTGCTCAAGACAAACAGCTAGGCAGTATTTCCTGATTCTCTGGAACATTTAAGACTGAATACAAAGTCTATAGAATACAACTTGAGATGACATGTCTATGCATTCCTTGAGTATCTTTGCCCTCTTTTTCAAAGTTTCCTCTCCCTTCCCTCCCCGGTTCAAGACCAGACAGTGTGGTGTAGATTCCAAGTTTGGAATTCCAAGTTTCTCCTCACTGGTGAAAGATTTAACTGTGGTGTGGCTGAGAACTGGCCAGGGAGAACAAAACCTTAAAGAGATTTAATGAAATATGTACTCTCTCCAAACTGGTTTCTCTAGAACAAAATCATTAAAAGAATAGGTATAAGACTCATTTGCCCTTAAATGTGGGTTGCAAACAAAACAACACAATATTTTCCCCTTTCAAAAGGCATAGCCCTTTAGAGTTACTTTCCAGGTTAAGGGGACTAAAGCCAGTGAGGTCATGTTGGGCCATGTAGATGGCTGATGGCCTGGCCCTAGGTCTTCTGGCTCAGATTCCTGTTCCCTTTCCAAATCAGCCTACGTGCTGTAGAACATGTAAGACAGCACCCTGAGGTGGGTGAATCTCATTTTAAGTTCCTTCCCCCACACAAACGCTTTGCCCCATTCCAGGCTGCTGAGTCTTACCAAATGAGCCCTCTAAAATGAGAGGTTTCCTTGAGTCTGTAACCAAACACTCTGACATTTCTCTGTGGTCCCAAGTGCCAGTCACTCAATCTCATTGCTTCAAGGTTAGTGTGTGCATATGAGTATGTGAGGACTGAGGGAAGGAACTAGGGAAAGGGAGAAAACAGAAAAAGACAAAAAGAACCTATCTCCTCCTCTCCCCATTCCCACTCAAGATGGGTAAAAAGAGAGATCTAATTTGGTCCTAACCAGAGTTTAATGATTTTTTTCCCTTGACAAAGAGTACTGAGGACACTTAAAGTTTATTCATAAACTTTCTGCTCTTCCCTCATGGAAGAGATCCTCAAACACTTCTAGAATACCCAGGCTGTGTTTTAACCAGCCCAACCACCAGCTCACTTGTGGATTTCCAGTCCCAGACTTCTAGAACCACAGGAAGCCCAGATTTGCCATTTCACCAGGACAAGTGGCAATGACTCACTCCAGATTCAGATTGAAATAAACAAAACAGTTCTCCTGTCCACTGTCAGCCAAGCCTTGGGCTTTTCACCTTAAGTTCTGCCTGGTCTGGACAAAAACAAATGTGCATATACGAAGACACGTGTCCCCTTTAAGTTCACTCCTTTGGGAGTTAACTCTGTCTTCAAAGACCCCACAACTAAGGAGGTGAGGGTTAAGGTGGATGTGTACGGCACTGCTCTCCCTCTGGACGCTGCCGATGTGGAAGTCTCACCAATATTTAGTTTATTTCTTTGAGGACCATTTAGTCCTTTCCCATCTATTATTTTATCTTATATTCATAACAACACTGACTGACTGTGGAAGACATTGAAGCTCCCCACCCACCCTCCCAGGTATGAACTTTGCCTAAGATCTCAAAGCCAATCTCTAACAAAGTCCTGGACAAACCTCCTCTACTGGCTCCACCATACCAACGCCACACACAAGATTCAATCCACAAAACCAGTCAATAGCAGGGTCATCAACAAGAAACTTAACAGCTGCGGCAGCCCATACCTGGATCGCCACCATCCCAACTCCCCGCCCCATCCCGCTGCAGTAACCACCAAGAAGACCTAAACGTTGTTTAATCCACCCCCACACCTTTTCCCCACTTCGCTGCTTTCCTTGCGTATATTCAATGAGGCACCTTGAGAAGGCAGATTCTCTAAAGGAGCTTCCCAAGGGAGAAGGAAATGAGGGTAGGGGGTGGGGAGAAAGCAGCAGAAAGGAGAGGGAGAGAACTGAGAGGAGCGAAGCGACTAGCGAGAGGCGAGGTTAAGAGAGAGCAAGTGAGCCAATACGAAAGACCCCATCCTTTTCCTCCCTCCTCCTCTGGGCTGGCACCAGACAACCCCATTTGCTTGCTCAAGCACACCAGCACAAACAGGAGTCCTGCGCGCCGGGGCAAGCCTGCGCAGATTCGCCCACCCCCACCTCACCGTACCTGTCTTCCCGGGACCGCCCAGCCCCGGGCGATACGCTGGCACCGCTGCCCATCCGCCTCAAACCCCGAAGGCGCGGCGGAGGCCGGATGGTATGACTGCGGCGGCGCTTAATTTCGTTACATTCAAACAAAAGTTTTCGGTAGCTAACATTGTGTAGGCCTTTTTTTTTTTTTTTTTTCCTGTTACTCCGCCAAGGCAGGGGGCAGTGAGGGGAATGGCACAGCCCTCTCATTCCCGGAACGTAGTCGATCTCAGCTCTGCGGATTTCACAGAACACTCTCTCCCTATCACCGTCTCCAATGAGAAGTAACTTTCCAGGAAGCTGCTGGCCCCCGACGGCCAGCAGGATCGCTGCCTGCGCGACTCAGACCGCGGGGCATTCACCCGGAGCGGGTGCCGCAGGAGAAGGCTCGCGGGGAATAGGGCACACTTTCCCCTAATCCCTCAACGTCGCTGATTCCAGGGCTCTGAGTGCACCTAGCCCAACCCCTCCCCCACAACAATTTAAAAATGGGAAAAGTCTACAAGTTAGTAGTAGTATAAACCAGGAGTTTGGATCCAATCAGAGGCTCATTTCATGCCTTTGGGTTGCCCAATTCTGGTCTTTGCCTGGTGCGTCGTTGTGTACCCCCTAACCCCCTTTTTTTCTTGCTTCCCTCTCCCGCTCTGTTAAAGGGGATGGTTAGGTGAGACGTCAAGGTCAAAAAGATTTCAGTCCCTAGAGCCGAGGGTGTCTGTCTCCGACCCAGCCGAGTTGGAGGAAAAACTAAACCGAAAGCCCATGCCGCCTACATTGGCAAGAAAGGGAACCCAGCTCGGCTCGGTTTCCGCCCGGTCTTTGGAACAGGAGCCACCAGGCTTAACCTGGCCAGGTTTCGGGATTTCGGAATCCTGTTTCCTTGAAACCGTAGAGATACGGTTAGGATTCGACAGAGGCCGAAGCGCTGACGCCAGCACGGCACTAGCGCGCTCCAAAGTTGCCTCGCCTTCGCAGGAATTAAAACCCCCAGGCTGCATCTCCTAATTGGTCTTGGTAGCCAGCTTCGGAAGGGGCTTTCGGGACCGTAGTAGAGGACGCGAAAGTCTCTCTCAGAGGCCTCAGTCCAGAACTAAAACTAGCTAGTGTCGTCACACGCCGCCGCACCATCCCTCTGCGGCGGAGGCGGGGTCAGGGTCGGTCCTCAAAGACAGGGCCTTTTTGACATTGAACTCCTACTTTGTGACTTTCTCATCCTTTTGCCCAGTGGGATAAAGGTGATGCAGAAAGCTGGGATTTGTGGGATACGGATGAGAATCTGGGGAGTAAAAATAAGTAAATGTACTTATTGGAAATTAAGAGTCGCGTGGTTCCGGGAGCTCTAACCTAATCATGTTTTTACCGCTGCCTAACACTAGAGAGAGCTCTCCATCAAGGTTTAAAACAGACAACCCCCTTCTCGCCCCGCCCCTCCTTCCCATTGACCTAGTTTGGCCAGAGACTCCAGATTTGGAAAACGCCTTCCTCTCTTCCCGGCTGCTCTCTATTCAGGGCGGCCGTTGGATTATTGGTAATCTAATAACTCCAATAATTCGCTGAAAACCCTAAAGGGGAATTTGAAAGTGCAAAACATTGTTTAGGGATAGGGACAAGGAATTTTAATATTAAAGTCTGGAGCTGCGGCAATGAAACTCCCACCAGAGCTTCTGCCGGAGCGCTCCCTTCTTTCCTAAAGGCGTCTATCTACCGAGCTGTTTAGGTCTTGTCACCCTGGTCTGGAATGAAGTGTTAGGGTCAAAACGCAGTATCTACCGCCCCCCTCCCCGAGTGGGGCACTCTTCATGCTCTTGGAGGGTGTTGGAGGGGAGGGGCGGGAGGGTGGAGGAGGAGACAGAAGATAAAAGCGAATTTGATAGCACCGTGGCCTCTGCAGTTGCTTTGGGTAACCAAGGTGTTCAGGGACATTATGTCCTTTCATTTCTATCACGTTTCCTGCCAACAGCGCAAGCTTCTAGGAAATGCAATAAAATAGAGGGATGTGTTTTATCATTAAGATCTGAAGAAGAGCTGCAGAAGGGACGCTTCCGATGCGCCCGGTTCCAGACAGCCTTCCAAAAGACCCACAGATAATGCCAGCAAACACGTCCCGGGGCAGAGATCTCTCGGCCATCCTTGCTAGACTGGGCTCGGCCTTTGCATAGAGGCTGGCGGGGGAGGAGAGAGGCATGATCTCCCCAAGCAAACAATGCCTTTTTAAATTTGATCTGGACAAAAGACGGCCAAGGTCTTTATTCACATTAATGAAGATGGAAGGCACTAACTGTCCTTGGAAAGCGATGAGTCAAACTTGACCGCGCCTCAAATACGTCCCCAGATTCGTTTGCAACCCAAACAGAGGCGCGTTTCCCCGCAGTGGGAGAGGCTGAAGTTGATTCAGGCGGGCCTGGGCTGGGGCGACCGCTGCGCCTCACCCGGCAGCCGCTAGAGGCCGCCAGCACGCGAATGCGCGCGGGCCATTTTAAGAGCTCTGAGAAAACTTGACTTAAGAGGTGCTGTGGCACAAATTCTAGGATTATGCTTTACTTGTCTATGCCCCCTCCATACATGTGCACACACCTGAAGTTTATCGCCAGGATGCTTAGCAAAGGATAAAAGGAATGGGAAGAGGAATTTCAGAGTCCAGATGTGAGCCTCGGGAGCCACCTCTGCAACTCTGCAGACTAAGCCTTGGCCGCCCCAGGACATGCATACCCCTCGGAGCTTTGAGACAACCCGCTCTTCAGCATCCCTGCAGGCTTTTCCTGTCTGTTTCTGAAAACCTTAGGCTATGCTTTGTAAACAAATTTCCCCAAGACTTCTGGGGAACATTTCCAATATGTGCTGGCTGCTAGGTTGACCCAAGAAGTTACTCATGGTTCAGACAGCTGTTCCTGTCCCTCAGGTACTTACTTTAAAGGAGCTGAGATAAATTCGTCTTTGACTTTAAGTCACAGCTCTGGGATTCATAAGCTTCCAATATGGTCCTGGTTTTGGTTTGGTCACTAACTATACTAATATGTCCCCTTGTCAAGCCTGTTTTCTCAACTGCCAATAAATAAATAAATAGAAAATAAAAATTAAAAAATAACTAAGCCCTATATCCCCTGAACTTTGCCATGGCATCCTTCCAATACTGACTTTTCCCAGGGGAAGAGGCCATAGCCACAGGTAGATGATGTCCTCAAAGAAAGTTATTGTTTCGCTTAGTTGAGATAGATGCCGATCACTGAGCGACTATGGGCAGGGAGAGCAGCCAGGGCATTTCTAATGTTCATTTGTCTTCTCAAAAGTCTAGAGGTTGGATGCTATCCTCAGTGGAGGCTGCCCTCCCTGTCATTTCTTGCATCTAATCAGGATACTGGGAGACCCAGAGATGAACTGGTCAGCCCACAGCCCAAGGCAGTGACCTTGACCACCATCTACCACTAGGTGGCAGACTCAGTCCACCTGAGAATCTCCGTACAGCCTTCCACGCCTCAAACCCCGACTCCCTTTTATCCTTGTCTGTTAGGGCTGGGGGTGTGGTTATTTCCAAAAACAAAACTGTAAAACATTTAATATACCGGGTGTAATTCCATTCTTCTCGATGCTCACGCCTCTAGCAATCACAGTGCGTTATCTGGATCGGCTTTCATGTACTATACGTTGATTTTTTTTTCCCCCCAAAAGCTGAATTACTAAGAAGGGAAAGAAAGGGTGCATTCGTCTTCAAAAAGCAGAACGGCACTCCAGGGTATTAACAAAGATTCTTGCCACACACCGTCGGCCAGCAAAGAGAGTCGAGAATAAACTCGTGATCCCCCACGGAGGAAAGGGGCTCTGGGGACCAATGACCAGAGTCACCCAGACTTACTGCTCCCTGCAAAGCAGAGGGGTGGGGGCCCGAATATGGTCTTTTTAGAAGGGCTGTGATCTCGGAGTGGGAGGCGAGGAGGGTTGGAAAGAGCGGTTCTTGGCTTCCACCGGGGCGAAGAGAAACCAGTCAGCTCTGCCACCACGCTCAGACCGCGGCGGCGGCGTTCCCACTTGTTGCGCAGTGCAGGAAACCGGCACGCGCCACACTACTTTGACTCTCAGAAGGATGCTGACCAGCCCACCATTGCTGCATAGAATCCACAAACCTCTCCCCACCACCATCACCACACACCCCATACGCCACCATCACCGCTGGTCAAACTACAGCACTTCTAGCCAACTCTGTATTTTACACCAAAACATCCCTCCTTAGGTCAACGTCAGACAGGCAGTAGAATTCAGGTCCCCTGAGAAGTCAAGTTCAAAGGCGAAAGGGAGCTATTCCCCACCCAGGGAACTAGCCTACTTACAGCCAACCAGGCACACACACAACCACCCTGCGCCCCCCCCTCCCAGCCGCCCTCCCCCTAAGTTATTTGAACTACGTTTCTTTTTATGCCACCATCCTAGCTGGAAAGCAACGTCGTTCTTCTCTATTTACGAGATCAGCTGCAAAGTGCTTCCTTTAAAAGTTAGTTTTATCTCCGCTAATTTTTAAAATCTCTCTCGAGGAGGATGCCTCATTGTCATTTCACAATATTTTTTAAAATGTTTGACTTTTGCCATAGTTTACCCACCGAGGGGTGGCGCTGCCGTACCACCTCCTCTGAAACTCAAGTTTTCACAACAGAGTGGGCTGAGTGTGTGGCTACCAGGCAGGGGATAGAGGGAAGGAAGGATTTTGACATCTAGTCATGGCTACCATTTACTCAACCCATGACTGGAACTCTTTAAGAGCTCAGCAAAGGACAGCTTAAGAATTGAGTTCCATTCCTGTCCACCAAAACCAGAATACCAGTCTTTTCAAGAAAGCATGGGAATAAACCCCTTCAGAACTGAGGAGAGGAAAAAAACAAATGGAGAATTCCCACTTTTCTGGCTTTCTCCTCCTTCAAGTCACCTAGTTTTTATGAACAGAATAATAGCCTTATTGTCACTATCAACAGACCCTTAAAATCAACCAGTGTTCCAGCATGCAGTATTGGAAATGTTTCCAAATAGGATACTGGAAACTTCTATTTTTAAACTTGGGGGGTGGGTATTTCCTATCTACAGATTTCTATTTTGGCCTGAAGACTCAACTGCAGTCATTTTAGCAAGAGACTGTCCATCTTCTGGTGCTTTCTGTTCATTTCACCTGCCCCCAAACACAAATATCTTTTCTTCTTAAAAAAAAAAAAAAAAAAAAAAGTATATATTTTCAAGCAAGAATGTGATTTCACCTCACTCCTTTGAGCTCATGTTTGCTACCTCCAGGAATAGTGTGTGGACTAGGGCCAGATGAACTTCAACTTGGGCTGCAGATTTACGAGGTTCTGTTACAGTGCCAAAGGCTCTTGGTAGTAAATACTGAGCAAAATAGATACCTTCTCCCGATGAATCTTG